>JACCGJ010016088.1:0-26972 GCA_013407085.1 Atriophallophorus winterbourni | reverse complement strand
AATGCTCCTTTGAAGTCTAAAAATATGGCTATTGTCGGCTGTCGATGAGAGTATGCCGCAATTCTAAGATCCGTCGAAGACTAAAAATGTGGTCGACACAGCCACTGCCAGGCCGGAAGCCAGCTTGTTGCTCTCGGATCTATGATTCCTTATGCGATGTTAATCTTCAAAGACATATGGACGCTAATAATCTCGTAATGATGGGAGTGAGACTTATCCCACGGTGATTAGAGCATGAGCCTCGCACAATGCGAATTTCGTTTACCACAACTAACGAACACAATACGCGTAAACCGAAAAACGAAAATTTCATTACCGTGTAATCACCCGTGGTTCCAAAGCTTGGGAACCGGGTTGGTTGTCCGTGGCAGATGCTAAGAATAGTCCCAAATCGCTGACATGTCGTTTGGTGGTTGCGGATGGTTCGCCTGTCTCCGGTTCACTCAGATGGATGTAACGGCGGAACGCAGAAACAACATCCTCATTGGTCAGCACCGCCCGGAGCAGCTTTTTTACCTGTCGAGCGGTCAAGTTCCGTTGCTCGGTCAGATTTTCTAAGCGTTCCGCGAGAGATGAACCCAGAGCAGCCTATGAGGAGGAAGAATAAGAAACCTGAATTTATGGAACAAGCATGCGGAAGCAGAAAGACGACTTTAAAGACGAACCATCAATTTGCTAAAATGTATGTGTGCATGTATGTATGTATGTATGTATGTATGTATATATGTATGTATGTATGTATGTATGTATGTATGTATGTATGTATGTATGTATGTATGTATGTATGTATGTATGTATGTACGCAAGTATGTATGTATGTATGTATGTATGTATGCATGTACGCAAGTATGTATGTATATAGGTTTGTATGTATGTTTCTATGTACGCATGGATGTATATGTATGTAAGCCGTCGCGCTGAGACTGGACCTTAACGTGGTGCGATGGTTTGTGTACCTTCATGACCCATTGAGTTATACTGGGTGGTGCCTTTTGGTGCCAGCAGAGCTATTCATACCAGGAAGGTCGATGGATAGAGGTCAGACAAACTCAGTCTCAAGCCACTGCCTTGTGGTTCAGGCTTTTTAGCCAAAGGCTCCGGGTGGGGCCCCCTAAGCTAACCACCTACTTCGGCCTGAGCAACCGGGTAGTATCACGCCCACAAGCAATTATGAAAATAAAGGTAAAAATGACAGATCCCGTGCTCTCACGCTCTTTGCTCTCTGCTCAAAATGCTTTACATGATCTCACACTGCATGCAAACTTTTTTAATAACTGTTTTCCGTTTTGTGGTTCTTTGGTTAGCCCTGACAGAAGTGCAGCTTGTTCATCGAGGTTTCCGAATTCAGCCACTTCGAATATTTTGCCTGCTTCGAATGCCTCCAGAGCGTTCTTCCGCCCACGCGTACCATTCAAATTAGCGGCGTTTTATGTACGGACTTTAGCTAGCATCGGACAGCGAGCAGCCTTGGCTCGCACGCTTGATAGCCTCGACGTCGATGTGTGCTGTTTGTCGGAAACACGCATGCATAACTCTAGCTCAGTTACACGATTGTCTAACCCTTCGAACTTACGTAAGCCACACTATCTACGTTTGTCCACTGATGACGATGCCATGGTATCTGGTCAAGCTGGTGTCGGAATCGTCTTGAGTGAGCGAGCTGAGGTCGCACTGTTAGACTGGATCCCAGTCGACAGTCGCCTTTGTGCAGTAAGACTACAGGGTTCGTGCAGAAAAGGCCGATTTCGCAACCAATCCCGCGACCTGTTTGTGGTTGCTGCCTATGCACCGACTAATTGTAGCTCTGAACTTGACAAGGATGAGTTTTATAGAAGATTACAAGAACTCATTAGACTTGCATCGAGGAGTGACATCGTTGTCCTAGCTGGAGACATGAATGCACGTGTTGGCCGTCTATCCTTAAACGAGCATTTCATGGGTGGACGGTTTGGTCTCGATTGTCATCGTAATGACAACGGCGAAAGATTGCTTGACTTGTGCTCAGAGCACAGATTGTACCTTGCCAGCACTAACTTCCGCCATTCTAAGCGCCACTGCTCCACTTGGAGATCTCCATCGGCGGCCTTGTTCACGCAAATTGACCATATTGCTATCAGCTACTCCTGGCGAGGGAGTGTGCAAGATTGCCGCTCCTACTGGGGCACCTGTCTAGAGTCCGATCATGCGTTAGTCTGTACTAAGCTCTCGATGCGTTTTGGTGGGAAACGTAGAAATGTTGCAAGGCAGTTGAATGTTGCTATGCTTAACGATCTCCCGGTTCTCCGAGGGTTTCAGGCCAATTTGAGTCTGCATCTGTCTACAGTTCCCCAAAATAGTATCGATGACCAATGGAGTGGGATTCAAACCTCCTTGGAAACAGCCGCGTTGGATAGTTGTGGGTTGACTTCCCGTGTAGCTCAGCACTGGGTTTCTGCGAATTCTCTCCAATTAATGGACCAACGTCGGTTGCTTTCGGCTGATAGCATACATGATGCGTCACGAAGGCTTATAAAACCTAAACTGGTTGCCAGTTTGAGAACCGACAGGGAAAGTTGGTGGAGTTCTAAGGCTACGGAAATGGAATCTGCGGCAGCTGTAGGCAATTTCAGAAAATTGTTCCAACTCATCAGAACAACTCGAAACGGGCGACCAGGCATCAGTGCGTTGATACGTGAAGCAGATGGTTTGCCAGTTTTTAACATGCACAGACGCATGGAGCGATGGGCAGAACATTTTGAAGCACAGTTTAACTGGCCTTCTGCACCCACTGATTTCGAGAATACGGAACACTGTACCCCATGGTCGATTTTTCTTGAGGCTCCGACTCAATCAGAGATTTACAGTGTAGTCCGGAGCCTTAAGCGCCATCGGGCATCAGGTGCTGATGCCTTGCTTCCGTCATTGTTCAAAGATGGCGGTTTCGCTTTAGTTCGCGAACTTCAAGCGCTGTTCGCCAACATATGGGCTGAGGAACGCGTTCCGATCCCTTGGAGAGAATCAGTAATTGCTCCGATTTTCAAAAAGGGACGGCGCGATTCCTGTGAAAATCATCGGGGTATCAGTCTCATTTCAGTAGCTCCTAAAATACTGGCGTCCATTCTGCTTCACCGATTGAGTACCAAACGGGAAGAGCGAATCCGTGAGGAGCAAACTGGGTTTCGTGCCGGCCGAGGGTGCATAGATCAAATTTTCACACTCCGTCAGTTACTGGAGCAACGCCACACTTTTCGTAAACCAACTATCGTGGTATTCCTTGACATCCGAGCGGCATTCGATTCAATCGATCGTGAAAGACTTTGGAACTGTCTACTGAGACATGGAGTGCCCGAGAAGTATGTTTGGATCGTGAAAGCATTATATTGCCAAACTTCGGGCAGGGTTCGAGCGTACGGACAATTGTCGTCCTCGTTCAATATCTCCAGCGGAATGCGGCAGGGCTGCCCTATCTCGCCGTTCCTTTTTAACTTCGCGATCGACGATGTCCTGAGAAAAGCTTTAGCTGGCCTGGTGGGCACAGGTGTTGAACTTCTGCCGGGTGAGCGAGCGACCGATCTAGAGTATGCCTATGACATCGCACTTCTGGGAGATGACCCTCATATAATGCAACAAGCCCTGGACCGCCTGGCACTTGAAGCTTCAAGGTATGGCATGTGCTTTGCGCCTAACAAGTGTAAAACACTAACCCAGGATTGGAGCGGCGCTCTTCCAAACCTAACTGTGTGCGATGTCAATCTTGAATTGGTCGACAGCTTTGTTTACCTTGGCAGTTGTATCTCCGCTGGAGGTTGTGTCGAGGACGAGATCTCACATCGTGTTCGCAAAGCGGGTGCAGCGTTTGCTAACCTTCGCCACCTGTGGCGTCGACGCGATGTTTCACTCCATACTAAAGGCCGAGTGTACAACGCAGTGGTGCGTGCTACACTCCTTTATGGCTGCGAAACCTGGTCTATCCGAGCGGAAGATGTCCGTCGGCTTTCTGTTTTTGATACCCGTTGCCTGCGTAGAATTGCTCGCATTCGGTGGCAGCATCGTGTTGCAAATATAGATGTCTGCAAGCGGGTGTTAGGACCAGGTGGCCACGGACTGAGAGAAATGCTGATGCTTGCTCGCTTGCGATGGTTGGGACATGTATTAAGAATGCCTACTCACCGTTTACCGTACCGCGCCTTATTCGCAGAGCCTGACAGAAGCTGGAAGAAAAGATCGGGTGGCCAGTCCATGACGTGGCGCGTTGGGATGAAGAAACTCACCGTAGCGCTAGGCTCAGTTGGGCGTATTCGTTTGCCTGGGTGGGGTCCAAAAGCTCCACCTAATAGTTGGCTGGAAACCTTACGCGATATGGCTACAAACCGAAGTCAGTGGCGCCAGTGTATTTTATTATGTGTGTCATAATTTTTTTATTCGGTATTATTTTACATAAAAAAAACAAAAAAACAAAAAAAACCAAAAAATCGCATGCAGTGAAACTACAAAAACAAGCTGCTTTTTTGTGCATTTGCTTTTGCGTAATCCGCTTGCCTGCTTTCCCTTTTCCACGCGCTTGCTTATCTGCTTTTCCTGCTTCATATTGCTTGGCACTTTGTCTGGCTCCAGACTTGTGCTTCATGATGATGATGATGATGTAAGCACGGATGTGCAATCGTGCAGTACTTTTGTGCTTTGCGGCTAACACCGTTCTAAATTGATTGGTCAAAGGTATTTAATGCATGCTGAAATACGCTGGGGTCTCACTACCATTTCTATTTTCTTTCGTATATCTGCCTAGGCTTGGGAAGACTAACAGAATCGTAGCCATCGTGTAGTCTATGACCGTGCGGCACTTTGCCTGGATAAGGCTTGTGCTTTCATACATCATCATACATGTATGTATGAAGGCACGTATGTATGCATGTATGAAATCACAAGCCATATCCAGGTAAAGTAACGCACAGTCATTGATTTATATACGATAATTCTTCAACAGCAGAACAGTAGATTAGGTCTATATTGTTGTTTATAACAGTGCAGTTCGCGTGAAAAATGTGTACAGAATGATGCTTTCAGAGAATCGACATTTTATATAAATCAGAAAAATTCGGATGCGTGAATAACAGAAACGGATATGCCACTTACTTGCCATCCCGTGATACGATCTTCACTGGACTCAACGCTTTCGGAATTATTCCTTCCTCTTTTAAAAGGTTGAGAATCTACAGGATCATTCTGGACACGTTTGCGCGTGTTTTCATTCATTCCAATTAGAAACCATAATGTATATGAGGAACTTCTAAAATGTAAAATAGGCAGATGGAAAGATGAGTATATTGCTTATATTTCGTGTCAAAGGTGTTTGTGAAAGCTTCGCTCTGCCCGAGGCAATGTGGATAATGCGCTTTAGCCATGGGTTTTAAATATGGCTCTTTAATCTAGTCCTGCTTCGGCCTAGGTCGCCGGGCAGCACCACACCAACTATAGAAAACAAGTATGATCGCAATCTTAAAACATGTCCCAGCCATTGCAATTAAGCTAGCGCCAATATTCCTTTCGGCTAAACGCCGTTTGATCATAACAGCCGTTTGCAGAAATCTATAAGTAATGCACAGCTGCCACCAAATGCGGATAAATGGTTTGCATGCAACAGAAGCCAAAAACAGAAAACATCCAGAACAATCTTACAATCGGATAGGTCAGGTTTTCCAACTATACAAACGCATGGAGCTATGCATTCGATCTTAATTATAAGTTGAAATGTCACTCGTCGACCTAAATGATGTTAAGTTGCAAACGCTACACCTGATTTGCGTGCATGCTAAGATATCTCCTCCTCGGCACACCAACGAGCAAAGATACAACTTCCGAAATGAACGGAACTATCGAGCAGTTATAAATTGACATCACATATATTGAAATTTGATGAGTAAATGTTTCACAATTGTTAGGTGCAATGCACATGTCATACCTTGAAACTTCATGTGGCAGGCGGTCCAGCGGTTGTTGCATTACGATATTATTCCCATACTCTACATCACTAGCTAAATGTGAAGTCAGCTACCAACTTCAACCCGGATATTTTAATAAGGATTTTATCCGAATCCAATGCTTATCGATACTATGTTTGAGAACTTCAGTCAGGCAAACTAAAGTTGGCCTACAACTCTCTAAAAGACGAGGGTCATTCAGCTGCTTTTCGACCATTTTAGGTTTCTCGCCAAATAGCATCTAGACTAATGCACGATCAAACTGGAGACATGTACCCAAGCATCAGCGGCAATCTTACACAATACCCCACCACGAGTAACCGGTAGAGATATGGTCAATTTGTATGAAAGAAACCGTCGACGGTAATTTTCAGATCCGATAAAGCATCAAATGGCGGAAGTTAGTGCAGGAAAGATAAGCCCTGTGCCAAGAGCACAAGCAAAGAAACTTTTCGCCAGTCATTTCGAGGCCAAACCTTCCATCCGAAAATGCTCATTGAAGATAGACGACCTACACGTGCATTCATGTCTCCCTTGCACGGATACGCAATTGTGCAGTACTTCTGTGCTATGCTGTTAACATCGTGCTAAATTGATTGCCCATCGGTATTGAGCTGCATGCTGAAAAATACTGGTGTCTCACTGCAATTTCGTTCTCATGTCTGTCGACGCGTGCGCAACCTGGTAATATCTTAGCCCACGTGGATTCAATGATCATTTCGCGATGCGAATCCAATGAATTTTTGTAATTTTTCTGGGCAAGGTCGGAACTATCCTTAGACGGCATCTACTACGAAATCGGCACTTTTTGTACAAACCATGCAGTCTTACAAATCATCGCCACAACGAACAGCAATAAACGGGTAGCAAGTACAGAGTACTTAGCTTGCATACACCATGATAACATAAAATTTTAAAGAAATTGAAAGGGCTGGAATATCAAAAATTACTAAGCATATAAATGATTAAACAAATACGCATCCGGATTATGTGCGATGCAAAGGATCGAAAATATAAAATAGCAACGACGAATTCTTAGTCTCATATACATTATAGCACATTTTTGCGTATATCAATGACAGAAAATATTGTCTCTGCATGTGACAATAGTGTGTTTAGGGTATCAATTGTCTTTTAAATTCTTTGGGAGACAGTTTCAAACTAAGCCTCGTGTTACGGCTTGCTCATTTCATTATTCTCATTTCGGTGTCGGTCGTTGAACGTGCTCTTGGTGTAAAGGGACCTGTGCTAAATTGGATTGAAGACTTCCATACTGACCGTAATATACAGGTCGAGGTTAAAGTTGTTAAGTTGCCGACTACACGTACAACTTCCCGGGTTCTACAGGGATCTGTTTTCGACCCGTTACCTTTCAAAGTATATGTCAATGACCTGCCCGACCCATTACAATACAATACAATTTTATTTAGAGCAGAAGGAGTACAAAAGTTCCATTTAAGCTCTTTCTTGAACCGGCATAACTACCAACGCCTCGGGTATCCTGGGAGGTGGATTCGTTTCTCAAAGCAGTCGTCTTTGGCGAACCAGAGAAATTGATCGGTGCTGTTCTTGAACAGAGATAGACTTGGCGCTTCAACAACCTTGGCCGGAAGTGAGTTCCAAGTGCCGACAACACGTTGTGAAAATCTGTACCAGTGCGACAGACGATTCGTCCGGTGGACGAGCAACCGAAATTTGTGGCCCTTTGTTCGATGGTCAGAGATAACTACAAAAAGCGATCTGAGGCCAGGAAGCTCGTTCCGGCAAACAATCCGATAGAGGAGTATCATGTCACCACGAACCCTGCGGTAGGCTAGTGAGAAAATATTCAATTTCAGACATCGCTCTGCGTATGGTAGCTTGCAGATACTGGTGCAGAATCTCGTCGCAAGTCGTTGAACTTTTTCTAGAAGTCGCTCTTCGGCTGCGGTGCAGGGAAACGCCGCTACAACACCGTATTCTAGGAGTGGTCGAACGTAAGTGCTAAAAAGTATTTTTGTCATAGGAATAGACCAATCAGCAAACGTTCTTCTTAGGGCCCACAAGCATCGCAAGGCCTTTGATCGTGCTTGAGCAGTGTTTGCTGCGGTCTTCAAGCTGGAAGTCACAATCGTGCCTAGATCTCTGGTCTCCGTACAGCTCTCAATCTTCATGTCATCGATGTAATAATCAAAGGGGTCCAGAACGCCTACCGTCAAATGTTTCGTTTTGGTAGCATTCAGCGGAAGATCGTTGACTGATGCCCATTTGCTGATGGCGTCTATATCCTTTTGCAGTATTTCACGGTCAGTTGATGAAGCAACTGCGCGCCATATTTTCAGATCGTCTGCAAACATCAAGCAAGTTGATTGCAGACTACGTGTTATGTCATTCACATAAAGAATGAATAAGAGAGGGCCTAAAACCGACCCTTGTGGTACACCACTGCTGACAGGCCTCCAACGAGAAAGTGACACGTTGATTTGCACAGCCCATTGCCGATCTGCGATAAAACTATGAAGCCATTTCAAAAGCGAGCCTCCAAGCCCATATGCTCTCAATCGATGCAGCAGCTTCCGGTGATTGACCCTATCAAAAGCTTTCGAAAAGTCGAAGAATATCACATCGACAGATATCTTATTGTCATTTGCATCAGCCCAAGCCTCTCTTGTGATTAAGAGGTTGGTTAAGCAAGACCTACCCTTGATAAATCCATGCTGTGTAGGAGAAAGTACGTCGCGATGGTAAATATAATTTTCAATGCAGCGTTTCACCAGCTTCTCCATGATCTTCAACAGAACAGAAGTAAGGCATATTGGTCTGTAGTTACTAGGCTTGTGCTTGTCACCCTGTTTATGAAACGGCTTAACGACACCATATTTCCATTCGATAGGTAGTTCGCCCTCCGAAAATGACTTTTGGTAGACACAAGCCAGGGGCCGAGCAATTAATGGAGCCAGGTGTTTCAGTATAACTGGGTGGATTCCATCTCATCCAGGAGACTTGGTTGGATCGAGTTCTCTGAGTAGTCCGTACACAGCATCGGAATTAAATGTCACAGTGTCAAGCATAGCAATGTCGGCTGCGTTGATATGCGGGAGGTCGGGCTGCTCTCCGGAGAAGCATGATGCGAAGAATTCTGCCATAGTTTCGGCTCTTGATGAATCTGTCGTGAGGATGTGGCCGTTGACGTCCGATAAGAATGAAATGTCGTCTTTCCTTCTCAAACGTTTGTTTACATAAGCGTACAGTCTTTTGGGTTGAGACGAAGAATTTTCGATTAATGATCTCTCAAAGGTTCGACGCTTGTCTTTTTTAACTTTCGTTACAGCATTACGAATTGATTTGTAGGCTTCATAATTAACCGCAGTGGGTTCCAATTTGAAGATACACCACAACCTCTTTCTATGACGCATCATTCTTTGTAGACATTTATCGAACCATGGAGGACCACGATAGCTGCTAGGGTGTTTCTTCATCGGAACATGAGCTGCATACAATTCCCGTAGGTTGTCGTAGAATTTTCTGCAGGCTAGGTGAAGATTCAAATTCTCTACATCCCA
This sequence comes from Atriophallophorus winterbourni, assembly GCA_013407085.1. Lineage (NCBI taxonomy): Eukaryota > Metazoa > Platyhelminthes > Trematoda > Plagiorchiida > Microphallidae > Atriophallophorus > Atriophallophorus winterbourni. Next base: position 17,473 of record JACCGJ010016088.1, on the reverse strand, counting down.
CGACTGCTGGCTAGCGGCGGTTATAAGAACATTGAAGTCAGTCTTCCACGGGTTAGGGATGCGCTGATTCCTGAACGTTTTTTGTTTGGGAAGACATGTGTATGCTAGGATTACCGCGTGGTCACTGGAATCGAGAGGCTGCAGATGTTCGATGTTAGATATGCAGTGCTCGTGCCGTGTGAAAATCAGGTCCAGGCACGAGGATGATGAAATACCATAACGGGTCGCATCGGAAACATGCTGAATTAATTTTTCTTGTACTACAAAGTCGAGAAACGATAACGAGAGCCTGGAGGCCCCTGGCTTACAGCATAACATTGACCAGTCGATGTCAGGCAAATTAAAGTCGCCCATGATGAATATCCTCGGTTTTGAAGTGTATTTTCGAATCAAATTCATCCAAGCACCATCCACACATCTTGGACTACGATAAAAGACAAGAACAGTAAGCGCTTGGGATTCAAAGTTTTTGATTCTGCAGATCAACATCTCCCATAAATTATCGGTACCTCGATGACTGTGCGGCATTTTGACTGGATCAGGCTTGTGCTTTCATACATATTCCCCTTACTCGCACTAAAGTTCGACAAAACTTCTTTTTAATTAGGTATGCGCATCTTTGGAATTCTCTTTCACTCCATTTCCGCATGTGCACATCTACAGGTAAATTTAAAACACTCGTAGATTCTCTTACTGCTCCATTGCTATGCGAAATTCTCAAAATAAACACTTCTATAGACAATATATTTTGTCACGGTATTCCTGGTTATTGAACCAGTTGTAAGTATTTTGTACATTAGCACACGTATAGAACTGTTCACAATGTCCGAAATACATGGCATTATTAAGTGTCAGGTTACTTAGTGTCTATGTATGTTACATCTATTTCTAATCCCCCCCTCATATATGTCTAAGCCTGGGCAACCTGACAGTATCTTAGCCCACGTGCAGTCTCTGACTGTGCGGCACTTTGCCTGGATCAGGCTTGTGCTTTCATACATACATGATGTACGGTTTCCGATATCAACCACTCATTAGAAATGTAAATGAGGACACCACCGTGTCTGTCAGTTAAACGATCGCATCGCCGGATGGAGTAATTGGGCATGAAAACTTCTCGATCTTCAATGTTATTGGATAACCACGTTTCACTTACCGCAAAGAGTACAGGAGAATGTCGGAGTATAAGGGTTCTCAAACTCGTCTTTCTTGTTCAAGATGCTTCGGGCATTTGTCAGCATTGCAACGGGCTTCGTGGTTTGAGCTGTAGTGGCTGCTGAATCATCTTCTGACGGCTAACCACTCGAAAATTTATGATCGTCAGGTTGCTTTCACCATTTTGTAGCCTGAGCTTGAGTTCTTCAACTGATGTTCGTAATTTAGTTCTATCTTCTAATGACAGGTCAGGTTTAAGAACAAACGCAGTGCCTCTCAATTTGTGGGAGTTTGAGAGTAATCTAGCGAGGTCTTCAGATCCTGAAAAGACAATTTTCAGTGGTCTATCGATATCTGGTTTTCTTTTACCGAGGCGTATAAGAGCTTTAATCGTCACACCCTGGTCGTTATTATGAAGAACTTTGTCGAGAATCACCTGAAGTTGATGCAGATCATCCGCATGCCGATCAGATGGAGACTCTTTGCTGGATTCTGGCACTCTGAAAACTAATAGACAATGTGATCGGGGTGCATAGTTCTTATTATCACGCACTGTAAGGGACGGAGCAGCAGACTTCCTTTGATTATCACTCCGTATTATTATTTTTATTATTATTACACAAGTCTTTACAGACGATGTGCCAACAAGTATACCATGAAGAGGGTACATGATGAAAGAAAAATGTAGGTTCCATGGTTCTTGTTGAAGGCGACATACTACCCGGTTGCCAAGGCCGAAGTAGGGGGTTAGCTTAGGGGACCCCACCCGGAGCCTTTGACTCAAAAGTCTACCCGCAAGGCAGCGGTTTTTTCCTTCGCGAGAGCCGGTGACCATTTTGAGGGTTTTTGCGCCTCTCTTGAAGTGCCTCGGCGATTGTTCGAGTACGCCTCTTTAGCCTTTGCACGACCAGGTGCAACCTGCAAGGCAGCAAGGATTTTTCCTCAGGGTTCACTCCCGAAGCCTTTCCTTCAATCGGGTATGCCGCCAGGCAGCGGAGGTTTAAAATCAGGGTTTTCCTTCCCTTAGATGGACTGCCCTCCCTGACGAGCTCCATCTACCCGGAGCAAACTGGTTTTGAGGCACCAGTCATCCGCCTTCGCCCCTTCTCCTGTCAGTAGAATCAGTTTCGCCACGTGCAGGCCAGGAGCTGGGCTTTGGTTGTCAGAGGCTGTTTGAGACGCACGCCATATGGGAGCATTTTATAGACAGTGGGAGCTCATCCCCACTACCGCCTCCGGCTGTGACAACCTTGGAACCAAAATTATGGAACGCTTCACGATTTTGCGTGTCATCATTGCGCAGGGGCCATGCTAATCTTCTCTGTATCGTTCCAATTTTAGTATATGTACCGCCGAAGCGAGTACATGCTTGTACATGTCGTGGCGACGGGTATTGGAACATTGCAGTTCACTGGGCAATTGCGTCCTTTGTGAGATTGCTTGGCAATTATCTCGACCCACGATGGTGCTTCAATTTGGTAGGAATTATTCAACTGATCACGATCGACTTCAACCCGATTTTTCTTTTTCTTTCCTGAAGGGGACGCGGGCAAACTAACGGTAAACGGTATGGAGACCTCGGAATCGGAAGTACGGAGCCTTTTGACTGATTGAGGAGCAGATTCGATAATCGTTTTTAATCGAAGCGAAACATTCCGTAATTTTGAAAGTTTATCACGACGACAACGAGCGTCACAAGCAGAACAATAGAATACAATTTGCGTACTGGGAAATTGCACCAGCGAATCATAAATTGATTGATTGACCGATGAGCACTTGACGTGTTCCATTTGTCACAAAAATCTCACTGTAGAGCGCAGTCAGAGTTCTTAACGTGTACAACGCATTTAACACACTTGCTTGCATCATTTACACCAGAATTAGAAGTTGCCATGACGTACAATTAAATTTGAATTGTCTACTTTTTGCTGATGATCTGAAAGTTTGGGGTACAGTAAGCTCCTTTGCTGAGAGTACAATTTTCTAGAACGAATCGGACATATTGCTTGATTGGGCGGTAAATGGCAGCTTCCTGTTAACCGACAGAAATGCGCAGTGATGCTTTTGAGGCCAAGCACGCCTAAAGGTACGTACTTCCTCGAACATCATCAACTGAAATAGGTTGATATTGAACGTGACCTGGGCACTGTTGACACGGTCACTTAAATCCAAGGAGGATACGAACAGAAAAGCCGCTGGCGCAAGCCGCGCATGGTGGGCTATTAGTCGGTCGTTCTTGACGATTACTAAACAAATGTTTCGCATTCTTTATTCCACATATGTGAGACCAGTTTTAGAATATGATTTGCCAGCAACATTTCCGCAAATGTGACCAGCTGGAAATAGCGCAACGACTGGAGACGAAAATATTACAAGGATTGAGATCAATTCCTTATTTGGATAGATTTAAAGGCCTCAACCTCATGTTGCTCAGTATTCGGCATGTGCGCTACGACTTGCTGCCAACTCGCAAGTTTTCATTTTCGTTGCGGGAACAAGAACCCGTGGCCATGCTCTAAAGCTTCAAAATCGGAGAACACTTCGTCTAACACAAGTAGTATTCACGCTCTCAACAAGAATTGTTAACTTGTGGAATGCACTTCCGGAAGAGATTATCGCAGCAAGATCTGAAAAACAATTTAAGCAAATAGCGGATAATGTACTGTCTGTAATCACTGCGAAGCTGTACGACACTTGACAGGATTTCTTCAACTGAGGTTCTCCTGGACTATCTTGCTGTTGGAAAGAGTTGCGGCTTACAATGTCTTGACCCTCTGCCGTCTATTAAGAAGAATAACCGTGTTTGCGCAAATTCATCGTTTAATGGATACGACAATTGCTTTTTTTCCAGTAATATAGTTAAATGCCATTGCACAGCATTACTTTATATAAACTACAAAGAGGCTCTGCCAATACCACAGCTACTTCCCCACTTTCCGTCAGCTACAGCGAATATGTCTAGGCCTGGGCAACCTGACAGTATCTTAGCCCACGTGCAGTCTCTGACTGTGCGGCACTTTGCCTGGATCAGGCTTGTGCTTTCATACATTTCATACATACAGCGAATATTTCCGGCAAGATTTCTGAGGATGGTTTGAAAGCTGAAGCCATGGCTGAGCAGTATGTTTCCGTGTACTGTCTGGAAGACAGTGATCCTCCTTCTGTCTCTAATAACAGTGAGGTGCTGTCTGATCTTGATGTAGATGTAGAGACTGTTAGACACCTGTTGGAACAGTTAGACACACAATCCGCGCCAGGACCAGACAGTATTCATCCGTTGGTTTTACAAGCACTATCAGAAGTGTTGTGCGTTCCGCTGGCCAGGTTGTTTACAAAATCTGTAACATTAGGGGTCTTGCCACAAGAATGGAAACAGGGTATTATTAAACCTATGTTTAAGAGTGGGGACCCCAGTAATCCTGCTAATTACAGGCCGGTCACATTGACTTCTGTGATCGGTAAAATTTTAGAGAAGCTGATCAAAAGGAAATTAGAGAAATTTCTTTTGGAGTGTGGGCGTTGGTGTCCACAACAACATGGATTCACCAAAAATCGCTCATGCGTAAGTAATCTGCTCCTGGCGCGAGAAAGTTGGTGTGCTTGGACTGATTCTGGTCAAGAGGTCGATGTCATTTTTATCGACTTCAGTAAGGCGTTTGACCGCGTGCCCCACCGCCGATTGCTCGTCAAGCTGGAGGGTTTGGGTATTCAGGGTTGTCTACTAAAATGGATCGAGGCATTCATCTCAGGGCGGTCAAACCGTGTCGAGGTGAATGGAGTTTTGTTTTCAGAGATGATAGCAGGCTCCGGAGTGCCGCAGGGATCTGTCCTTGGCCCATTGCTATTCAAAGTTTTCGTGAATGATATTCCGGACGCGGTAGCGATCGATTGTCTTTTATTCGCGGATGATCTGAAACTGTGGGCCTCTGTCAGTTCCTGAGATGGCCACAAGCAACTGCAACAAGCAGTTGATGACTTAGTCAGTTGGACACATCGCTGGTCACTGCCTATCAATGAGGACAAGACAGTGGTCATGCGCATAAACTCCGATGACACTGGTGGTGAATACTTTATTGGAGGTAAGCTTATTAGAGCGGTGACGGTCGAAGAAGACTTAGGGATTCTGGTTATGGATTCCTTGAAGTCGAAGGCTGACACTTGTCGGAGAATAGGCAGCGCTATCAGGATGCTCTGGGCGATTCGGCGTTCCTTTGCGTCCATTACCCCGCAAATGTTCCAGACACTTTTCTCTGTGTACATTCGTCCTCTGTTGGAATATGGGCTACCTGTTGCATTTCCTCAGTCCAAAGGCGAATGCGAATCCTTGGAGAGGGTACAAAGGAGGGGCACTAAGATGGTTTGTGGAATGCGCCAACTGGCGTACGAGGATAGGAGGAGCTTGCTGAAACTCTACCCCCTAGAGCTTCGAAGGGAAAGATATGACCTGCTCCTGACACGCCGTATTCTTCTCGGTCAATATGGAGACGAGTTCCTCCAGTACTTCCGCTTAGTAGGTGAGTCGAGGACACGTGGACATGACTTTAAGTTGCAGAAGCCTAGAAGGCTGAAGCTGAGTAATGCGAGCACGCTATCCACGCGGGTGGTGAACACTTGGAACTCTCTACCGAAAGAGCTCCTGTCTGTACCGTCTGAACAGCTATTCAAAAGCGCGTTGGATCAGCATTTGTTGAGACGGATGGACTTGATCCCCGGAGTGATATAGTGGTGTTCCTCTACTCTCAGGGTTTGCCTTGTCAGCAGAAGTCACCCATGTCTATTACTGTGATGAAGCTCAAACAGGATTTTATCCCTTCTGCTTTCGATTCAGAAGAAGAAGAAGAAGAACTGAACTGAACTGCTCGATTGGCTTGTTAGCCACATACTGTCCTGTGCAAACTGAACTGAACTGAACTGAACAAGATTTCGGAACCGTCGATGTTTTTCGAAGTATTAATGCATCGTTTACCTGAACATTTTAATTTTTGCGAATGAACGACATAAGGAAAGCAAAGGATATCATTTTCAGCATTTGGGGACGTATTTAGTAGAATAAAAAATTTTAACTGATGTCAAATAAAAGCCCAATTTAACAACCTTGAAATTTCATTCAGTTCAAGTTCAAGTTCAAGTTCAAGTTCAGTTCAGTTCAGTTTGCACAGGACGATATGTGGTAGAGTCGCCAATCGAGCGTTCAGAATACTTTCAATGTTAAGCCAAAAAAGCGCTCACCACTTCGAACAGTGAGTTCAATATTCTTCTGGTACGACTTTGGCTGGAATGCAACCGAAAAACTCCCCTCACCAAATAGGTGAGGAGAGACATTAGTGCGTTCCAACGACAAATTGAAGAAGAACTATAAAATTAGGGATCAAAATTGGGAAACACAGAGCGCCAGATCGAGTCTAGTCTATATTTGAAGCACGTTACTGAAGTAGAACAAACTACCTCTTCGGGCAGACAGTTCCAATGATTCACTACCGTTTCGCTAAAGAAATGTTTACGTGCAATCGACCTGACATGTTGCTCTGCCAGTTTCAGTGAATGGCCTCGAGAACCTACTACTGGCGCGAGAGCATACATATCAGCCGGATCAATAGAACTAAAGCCTATAACGATTTTAAAGGTCTCGATCAGATCCCCACGTAGTCGCCTTCTTTTTAGCGAAAAGAGATCTAGACTGAACAGTTGTTGTTCATACGACTTTCCAGATTGCCCTCTAATCATACGAGTAGCTAGGCGCTGAACACCTTCAAGCGTGGCAATGTCCTTTTCCAAGTAAGGAGACCAAGCTTCAACGCAATACTCGAGAAGAGGTCTCACTATCGATTTATACAATGGAATGAAAACCTCCGGCGACCTGCAGGATAAAACTGATCGGAGGCAAAAGAGCTGGTTCCTAGCGCGTTGTGCAGCAGCTGCACATTGATCGGCTCATTTAAAGTCCGCTGAAACCTCAATACCGAAGTCCCGGACTTTCGATACCCCAGTTATCTCCTGTATGTTATCAGGTCCAGCAACCTGCAGCGTCGTTGCAGCTTTGGACAGAAGATGACTTTTGGAGAAGTTGACTGGTAGATCCCACGTGAAAGACCACTTGATGACCTTTTCTATATCCTCAAAAAGATCCTGTTCGTTCAGTGATCCGATAAACTTGACATCGTCTGCAAAAATATAGCATGGACACTTAAGCAAGGCTGCCAAATCATCGACGAAGATAAGAAGGAGTAGTGGGCCTAGTACTGAAACCTGCGGGATCCCACTAGCAACGCCTGCTTCCGCGGAATACATATTGCCTATGCGAACGCGGAAATACCGGTTGCTCAAGAAGTTTGTGATCCAGTTCTTTAGAGGGCCATCGATACCTATTAGTCCAATCTTCATTGCAAGCAACCTGTGGTTTACCGAGTCAAAGGCCTTACAGAAGTCCAAGTAGAAAACTTCGACCTGGTGGCCTTTTTTAGCCCCCTAGTGACCTCATTAAGAAAACATGAAAGGTTCGTTAGGCAAGACTTCCTTTTTAGAAAACCATGCTGAGCAGAGTTTAGCAACGAACGGGAGACAAAGTGGCGACAGATCCTATCCCTAATAAGTCTCTCTAGGGTTTTGCAAGAAATACTAGTAAGGCTTACAGGTCTGTATTTGCAAACTGAAAATCGACTGCCACCTTTATGTATAGGAATCACATCAGCCTGCTTCTAAGCACTCGGAATATACCCATACCTTAACGATGCGTTAAAGAGGCGACCCACCGGTTGTGCTGATACAGGCGCCAGGTTCCTAAAAACTTGAGGGTGAATACCACCCGGGCCCGCAGATTAATGTGTATTAGTTGCTTCAAGCGCAAGCCTAACCTCATTATCAGTGAGAATTATTTCATCTAGGGTAGGAACGCTATCTGACCTTATGACAATTGGCATATTCGGGAGATCAGTTTGGCGATCAGGCCTCTGAACAGCTCGAAAATTTTCGAGAAAAGCCGAAGCCTTTTCAGAATCTGAATCTAATTGAGATCCATTGTCCAGGTGAAGGTTGCCTATGCAATCGCGAGTTTTGCCTTTGGATTGTGCATAGCTATAGAAACGCACTGTCTTATATTACATGCCAGTCGTGCTTCGAAGTCACGTTTTGCCTTACGTTGGCTTCCCACAGCCTTATTTCTAAGTAGTTTATACCTTGTCCAGGCCCATTGTTTCTGAGAAGCTTTGTAAGTTTTCCAGGCACGGTCCCGGATTTTAATACCACGGTGCATCGATGGTGTCCACCACTGTGGCTTGTTGCGTCTTTTGACGTGCACAAAATCTGTCTTGCAGTTTGGACAGACAATGGTGAATAAGCTGCCAGTTTGCTGCCATATCATCACCAGAAGATTGTGACAAGATCTGGTCTGCTTCCTCTGAGACAACACTCCAGTCTACCATATTGAAGTTGCGCTTTAGTTTCGGAGGCGGTTTGTCATACCTGAGAAGTAGCTGGAAGCTAATCATGATGTGATCAGTTTTCCCTAGTAGGGAAAGATATTGCACCTGTCGAACCATTTGCTCATTCGAAGATATAACAAGATCCAGGACCGAAGATTCACAGCCATGCCGGAACCGTGTAGGCTCAGTTACATGTTGGCTCATTGCATGTCTGTGGGTCCATTCTATGAAGTCCCCAGACATCTTATCAGCTTGGCAGCTCTGGTTAGGCTCTGTGTGGTAGATTAAAATCACCCACCATACGAACCAGAGACCCAAGCGCACGTAGTGCACTCAAATTCTCAAGCAAGTTATACATATCCTGTACTCCTGAATGGAGACTCAAATAAACGCACGCTATTACCGTAGATTGCTTATAAGAGTGAATTAGACAGGAGCTAAGTTGCACATTGCGCGTGCCAAGGCTAACGTTTAACTCTGAGGTACAGAGGCCTAACCTGAGAAGAATAGCAACACCGCCACCTTGTAATGCACCCGGTCTATCACACCTGATCACGGAATAGCTGTTACCAACTATATCGGGAATGTCATCAGATGCAGAGAGCCAGGTTTCTGTCAGTGCAATTACATGCGGTCTCAACTCATGTGCAAGGATGGAGAGTTCAGACCATTTGTTTCGGATGCTACATGCATTCCCGAGTAGCACTGTGGCAGCAGTGTCACGTAATCTATTCCCAATTAGTCCTGTGTGATTCTCGGGCGGAGTACCCAATAAGTCAGCACGTTTTTTGGCGTGCTGTTTGCGATAGCCAAGTCAACTGGTGCGGCCTGAATACCAGCTTTTTACTGCAGGTTGCTGACCACGAGCTGTGAAATTACAGGGACAATACTACGACCACAGACCTCATCCTCGGACGCATTCGAGATTTCTGCATCTGATGAAGCCCCATCCTTTCTGGATGAACGGTGCCTTTGATTGAGCGTTACTTCGTAACGAGAATCTATTAGCTTTATGAAACCCTGCTTGTCGTTATTAAAGGTCTTTACAATCTGATTCCTCCTATTTGAAGCGGAAGAGTATTGTCTTATCCGGGAGGGAGGGTTTTCCGGTTTAACCTGCAGTTTGTCTAGAGTTGCTTCGGCGATGTGGTCAGCCCTAGATAATAAAGCTTTCCGATCCGCCTGGTATTTGAATTCCACCAGGATTAGCCTAGGGAGATTATCCATCTTCCATTTTCCAACACGGTGAATTCGCATTGTAGGGGTAGAAGGCCTCAGACCTACCATCCGGATAAGATCGCTGATAGGTCTGCGATCTAAATCTTTTCTAAACTTCGATTCCTTAATAAATGGCTCTGCTCGATTAAAAACCAGTACATTTCGTGTTCTAGTTATTGGAGCAGGGGTGCCACGCAGTGTATCGAATTGTTTGCACAAGTCATTTAATTCCTGGATAATGTGATCCAGTTCGGATGATCCAGCAACATTTTCATGTTGCTTCGTTGGGTAGTAGCTTTATTGGTCTTCCCACGCCTTTCGGAATCTCTGCTACAGTAACCACCCTGCTAGTAGAAGCTCGCATTGGAGAACGAGATAACTGGCCATTTATGTCTGCGTTCTGTGTGGATGCAGTTTTTGGCGTTTTGGTAGCACGCTTTTTAGATTTGACACCTTTAGAAGAGAAGACTGCTTGATAGGACGCGTAGTGCAGATTTGTCAGCTATGCCGTGGCCAGCTATTGTATCAGAACTTATACTAGCACTCACGACAATAACAAACGTGGGGCGGGTAAAGAAATCGACGAGCAAGCAACGTCCGAATATCCGTTGGCTTAAACAAGCGAAGTCAAGTGCACAGGGCTCGAAGGTGGCCAAAAGCCAATTACGCACCCAATTTCCTTCGACTTGTATGCGGTTAGCACCGGAAATTTGATATCGGTATTACAGTTAGTAATTCCACACGTTCTGTTCCGACTATCGGGAAGGTAAGGTGTATGGCATTTTTCTGTAAAAATTTTTTGTATCAATCAATGTACACTTTTGAATTGTACCCGGATTTTACGAATAAAAATTTTCGTCCGCTCGGAGTTGCTCTTCTCATCTCCTTTGATACCCGTACTGCGTGCTTGGAATCCTGACTGGATTGTGAAAAGATTGCTTGCTTGCTATAAAAAGACCGCTCCATATTTTAGCCGCATCTAATTCTTGGATTTATGGCGATTGCTTCTGTGATAATACTTTGACGTCTGGCCCGGAGTAGTAAACTGCCAAGCCGGGGAGAATCGCTTTCAATTCAATCGAAGAATATGTGGTGGTTACCTTTTACTTGTAAAAATACTGTAAATTTCACGTAGCTGAACCATTACAATTGGTGAGCCCGATTTATTTTCTTATAGCAACTCCCCACTAGTTGATTCGTAGCATATTTACATTTTTTCCCTAATATGGACAAGTACCCACAGGCAGCACGTATCCCAGAAGATATTGGTTCAGTTCACTTGCTGAGTTCGGCCACGTTTCCACCCTTGAGTATGGTTTGTCAAGTAGAAGCTAGTTTCAAACGCGACGCATTACTAGCCAAAAAGCAATGTACTGTTAGTCTAGAAAGTGTACCACACGCAGTCGCATCCGAAGTTGCTGATATATTAATATATATTATTAAGAGAGGAGTAATATAGAGAGATAGAGACGAGAGATGATTAAGAGTACGAAGTGGGCTTATTTTATTGAGAGAGAGAGAGAGAGGAGAGAGCGGGGGGGAGAGAGAGAGAGAGAGATGAGAGAGAGACCCCGAGACTAATAGAGGAGAGAGATAGATTATAATATTATATATATATATATATATATATTATAGACAACAGACATGCCGATTAACCGTACGATGTACTGAAATCAGCTTTGATATCGCGTATAGCAGCATCTGGTGAAAAAACGTACGCAAATTACTCTCGGGTATCGAACCAGGTGACAATACACCGTCGCAACTCCTTCTTCGAATGATCGAGTTACAGGGTACAACACCAGTCAGCGAACCGATTTTAAAAGAATTGTGGCTGCAAAGACTTCCCAGCGATGTTCGAAAAGCACTTTTGGTGGTCGAAGAAGATTAATAGTTAGATAAGCTTGCTGCCATCGCCGATCGAGTGTATGAAAATCAAAAGCCAACCATTGCAGTAGTACAATCGCCTCATGAATCAACTCCCTCAACTTTTGAATCAGAGATCTCCGAGTTGAAATCGCGACTCGACGAACTTTGCATGCACATACGTACTTCACGAAATGATCGATCTCGGTCATCACAGAGACACAGTCCGAATGGACGATATTCACGAAGTCGGAGTGAAGGGCCAGGTCTTTGCTATTACCACCGCAGATTCTGTGAACGCGCCTACAGATGCACCAGACCCTGCAGTTTTGTTTCCAAATCTAACGAGCAGGGAAACGATTATGCCAGGCAGTAGGAACGGATGCACTGCCTGGCAACAAAATTAGCCGTCTCCTCTATATCTCTGACAACACAACGAAATTGCGTTTTCTGGTAGACACCGGTGCGGAACTCAGCGTCATCCCACCTAACGAAACCGAACGCAAGTGTCCGTCGGGATTGACCCTTCAGGCGGCCAACGGTACTCGGATAGCCACTTATGGTCATCGGTCCCTCGCGGTAGACCTGGGCTTACGAAGATCGTTCCACTGGGTGTTCACCATTGCAGACGTAAAAACTCCGATTTTGTGTGCAGAGTTTTTGTCTAATTTCAACCTCGCGGTGGACATAAGCCAACGAAGGCCTATTGATAACACCACGAAGTTAATTTCAATGAGCAATTACCATTACACACCCATACAGTCTATTCGAGTTTTGACTCCACTCGTCACCCAGCCGTGTAAGGAACTCATAGTCCAGTTTCCTGATATCTTAAAACCACAGTCATTCACAAATGTGGTAAAACACCAGGTCGAACACCACATTGTCACACGTGGCCCTCCAGTTTTTGCCAAACCACGTAGACTAGCTCCAAACAAACTGGCGATCGCCAAACAAGAGTTTGAACATATGTTGGAGCTAGGAATCATCCGCCCGTCGACCTCATCTTGGGCTTCTCCACTACATATGGTTGAAAAAAGTACCGCAGATACTTGGCGCCAATGCGGAGATTTTAGGGCACTCAATCGCATTACGGTACCAGACCGTTACCCCATTCCACACATCCACGATTTTACGGCATCCCTAAACGGAAAAACCGTGTTCTCGAAGCTTGACCTAGTACGCGCCTATCACTAAATCCCCGTTACAAAGGAAGTTATCCCTAAAACGGCTGTCACGACACTATTTGGCTTATATGAATTCGTACGAATGCTATTTGGTCTCCGAAATGCCGCACAAACTTCCCAGCGTTTTATGGATCAAGTATTTAAGGGATTGCTCTTCGTATACGTTTATATTGATGACGTGCTAATTGCTAGCAACACATCGATAGATCATGTTGAGCATCTTCGAGAGGTTTTTCAGCGCCTATCTCAGTATGATATTGTCGTGAATCCAGATAAATGCATCTTTCATGTGGAAACACTAGACTTTCTCGGTCACCGCATCGATTCCACCGGAATTGAACCCGTTGAACAGAAAGTCTCTGCCATCCGCGATTATCCATGCCCGAGTTCAATCCGCCAGTTGTGTCGATTTTTGGGCCTAGTCAACTACTACAGACGATACATTCCGCATTGCGCGAAGTTAGCTTAACCGCTTACAGATTTACTTCGCTGCAAAGAAAGAAATTTTTCAATGAATCCACAAGCGATCAAAGCTATTGACGCGCTTAAATCCGCCCTTGAGCAGGCGACAAATCTGACTTATATATAAGCTAAGACAGATGCTCGCTTATCGCTTGTTACCGATGCATCAAACGAAGCGGTAGGCGCAGTACTCCAACAAGAGGTCGATAACACGATTAGACCCCTAGCCTTCTTCTCACGCCGACTACAGCCAGCGCAGACACGACATAGTACCTTTGGTCGCGAGCTCCTCGCTGTTTATTTTTCCATTCGCCATCTCCGGCATTTACTCGAAGGTCGCAGTCTCACGGTTTACACCGACCACAAACCGCTAACGTTTGCAGTCGCCACAACTTCAGATCGTTATTCACCGCGAGAGAGCCGTCAATTAGACTACATCTCCTTATTCACGAGCGACATTCGTTACCTATCCGGCTCTTCAAACACAGTGGCGGATACGTTTTCTCGGATTCAACTGAGTGCCATCGACCTGCCTGGAATCGATTTGGAACAACTAGCACGTTCACAGCAATCTGATTCGGTACTAAGTCGCTATGAAACTTCAGAGATGGGAAAAATCCTCCGAATCACGATACCCGATTCTCCACATTACCTGGTTTGTGACATAGCAACAGGAAAACCGCGTCCGATCGTCCCCTCAGACATGAGACGTGGAGTTTTTGACCACTTGCATGGTGTAAAGTACAATAGGGACGATATCCAAATGGCTCGGAATTGTTTTCTATACTCGATTCAAACCCGGTTAGAGATACGCGCAGAATTGTCCAATCAAGCAAAACCAATATATTTGCAAACAATTGCTTTATAAAAATGCGGTACTAAAATAAATATACAATAATATACAAAACACCTCAACACTAAAGATCTGGGAATAATTTCAATAACAATTAAGAGCGTCTATGGGCGGAAAATATGGCGCAAGTCCAATCAAGTAAATTGCGAACCAGCAGAAATGGCCGGAAAGATTAAAACAAAATAAGAAGAGGAAGTACGAAGTAAGGAATCTGTTAGGAAATTGAATGTTAGCAACAAAAAATAAATGTGTACAATTCGATAGAAGCACAAAAAATTGGAATCCAGGCAGGCCAAAATTTACCAAACTCAAATGTGAAATTCACATTTACACTGCCCCCCGGAAGTCACTCAGCTTCAGAACATATTTATAAACACATCTCCATAGTTCGCTATACTCCGAATAAGTAGACAAATGTTCCTATCTACCGTACATTTTGGCCAATTCTAAAATGCTACAATGAGACTATGTACAAAATTGTTAACTACTCATTAGTAGTTGAAATTCACAAAAATAGATGACCACAATGTAATTTTTTACCAGCGAGAAAGTAGAAATAGCATGTCAATCATCAAGGCATGGGCATAACCAGACAAGACTTGTACCTTATAAGCAATTTTTATGTGCTGCTGGCTTAGTTTCCGGAGAAAATAAGCCCAGACCATCTATAAGCAATTTGCATGTCAATAGCACATGCGCTATGGGCCGTAGCTGCTTAATATTCCACAACGGAAGTCATTGCTCTATGAAAACCTTTTCAAATTTGCATGCACGAGCCGTTTATATTGTCAAATGTTGCCAATGTAATTTAAGTTGCATGAGCAAAGCATAGGAGGCACCTTTGTCACGTTCGGCCATTCGCACCGGCGCATAATGCAGGTGTCAGGTTGTCCTGGCCTGCGCCGCGCAACCATTATCCAGTTGGACTTGGACCAACACGTATTTACGTGTTTGTGATGATCATGGGTCTCAAAGGATGCATCACGCATGTAGGTGTATGCTCCTTAGTACATTATCGCCGGATGCTAACATGCATGTGCAAGTGCTCCGTGGCTGTATACAATGAATACATCACGCATAGCGTATGTATCATGGCCTGCGATATTTTTTATAGGATAAGGAGCTTTTGGCGACTAATGGCTGGAACAATCTTTGACAACCTGTTACACTGTCCCGGTTATGAAAGCATGATATGTAACGATCGACAAGGGCCAGCCATAATGCATTTCTCATATGCAACTTTCAAAAATGCACAATGTATGAATAGTGCACATGTCCACAATACGTCATGGCAACATTTTCTAATAACCCGAAGTATCTATAACCATAATCCAGTTTGTCTCCGAGGTACATGGTGTGTTATGCGCCATCACCAATGGTCAACATCCTGATTACTTTCTACTCGTCTACTACATCCTCTAGAAGACAGAGGGATCGAACGTCCCTCCTCAAAGACCCTTCAGCAGTTTCAATTATCACCTGTCTCACCAGACCGTCGGACCCTGGAAGGGTATCGATTACCAAGCCCATAGGCCATTTACCTCTGGGACAATTTACCTTAGTTAGAAGCACTAAATCTCCTACCCTGAGGTTTCGCTTTGGCTTCAGCCACTTACGGGTTATTTCTAGGGTTGGTAGATACTCGCTCTTCCAACGTTTCCAAAAGTTATCTGCTAACTGTCGCGCTTGACGCCATCTTTCGGTCATTCTTTCTCTTAAAGGAATATTATAATCAATCAGACCAGCGTTAGATCTTAAAAGCAACAGATCATTTGGAGAAAGAGCTGACGGTCGCTCTGGGTCATCATAAACCGGAACAATCGGTCGGTCATTCACTATTCTTTCCGATTCTGCTAGTGCTGTCAAAATAACTTCGTCCGAAACGACTTGTTCTTTCACTAGATGGCTCAATATCTAACGAATTGTTCTGATCATCCTCTCCCAAACTCCACCACGATAGCTGGCTGTAGGAGGATTAAAGTGCCATTCTATACCACGTTTAGATGTCGCGTCGGCGATACTGTTTTGATTCACAGAACGACAAATATTTTTCAATTCAGTTTCAGCTCCAACAAAATTAGAGCCATTGTCACTATAAAGGGCGCTTGAAGTTCCTCTCCTACATACGAATCTGTTCAAAGCCATTAGAAATGAGTCCGTTGAAAGGTCATGAACTAATTCAATATGCACTGCCCGCATTCGCATGCACGTAAATAGACACCCATAGCGCTTAGCTACGCTTCTCCCTTGCTCAACACAAAGAGGGCTGAAATAATCAACTCCGGTGTGTTCAAAGGCGTGTAACCCCGTGTCGGTTCTAAATGTCGGGAGTGGCGCCATGGCCTGATGGCAGGGCGCCGCATGTAGGCGTTTGCACTCCATACACGAGCGTAAAACTCGTTTAATTACCGCCATTCCCTTTATGATCCAGTACCTCCGGCGAATAATAGACAGAACATGTGAAGCTCCCGGGTGGCCACACATCAAGTGATAATGCTGTTTTATGAAGTCGGTGACTGGGTCATTATTAGGCAAGATAGGGATACTTTTATCCATTTTATTGTATACTCTACCCCTTAGACAGACGATTCCGTCTACAATGACAGGCTTGAGAGCAAGCAAATGCTTTGGGGGTCTGTTGCGTTCAGCTATTTCTGGGAAGTGTTTAATGTTCACCATACGAAGGATGTCTATCCTAGCACAGTTCAGCTTCTTAGCCTTGATACTACCGACATCCAGTAGTAGGTCTTTTCTGCAGCGCATCTTGATAAGCATATATATTTTAAACCTGCTGAGCCAAGAAATCTTTCTCAATAAAATTATCCACTCTCGGCTGTGTGTTACCAAATATTGAAACCAATGTAAACTTGACAAACTACTGCTCATAGCACAAACTTTCTTAAATTCCATCAAGTTATTATCAATTACAGAGTATGGCTCGTTAGGCCAAGATACTTTGTCTGTAAACAGAAACCGGGGTCCATCCAACCAAAACTTGAGTTTTTCAACCGGTTTAGACTCGATTCCCCTGGACGCAACATCCGCAGGATTGAGCTTTGATGGAACGTGGCGCCACTGTGACGGATCGGATAGTTCACGTATGCGTCTGATGCGATTGGCTACAAAGGTTGCATAACGCGACGAGGTGTTTGATAGGTATCGCAAAACAATGGCCGAATCGGTCCACAGAGTCACGTGACTCAATGACAAGTCTAATTCATAAACAAGTTGAGATGATAGTTTGCTAGATACAAGTGCTGCTGTTAACTCCAGATGGGGTATAGTTATAAACTTAATGGGGGCCATGCGTGATT
>JACCGJ010016087.1:0-46400 GCA_013407085.1 Atriophallophorus winterbourni | reverse complement strand
CCATTTTTGCTTGTTATATTATTCGTAGTTCACATATTATTCCGAGGTTGTTTGTATTGCGATATTTTTTAAGATCATTAAAATTGAATTGAATTGAATTGACATTGACATTGACATCGACATTGCTTGTTCAAAATATACACCTCTAATTTCTATTACGTCGGTTGCGTTATGCGTCGAGAATAAAATGGGGCCGGACTTGCAGTAATCATTAAGTGGTAGAAGTGTTGATAAAAAATGGTGGACAATTTTAATTTAATTTTTAATTTAGAACTGATAAATTGGCACAAATAAATCTAAATGTTGAGATAAATTCTATTTCCTGTATATATAACATTAATAATTGAGCATGATCATCAAATTGACTTCACGTCGATGGTGAACAAGGACAGTTATTTTTTATCGTCAATGGTTGAATGGGTTGAGAATCCATGGCAATGCAATTTCATTAATAATAAATGGACATTATTTTTAATTAATTTAGCATTGAAAAATCAATAAGAAACTCGAAATTGAGCCAAATTTATGTTTAGGCAGCATCAACCACTTGTTTGATATTATCATTTGAAATGAGTTAAAAATCACAGTAACAGAGATAAGTTTGCTCAAATTTATCCCATTGCAACTTTCAATTAATAGAATCACTCGTACGTTAACAAATATTCCCAAGAATAATTGTGAGGCTTACCATGTTTGTATACATTATTATTTCCATCACTATCAACCGTGTAGGTTGTTTGTGTGGCATCGGTCGTTGAAAGTAAAATGAAGGCCGGATCATACCGGAGCTGGAAGGTTGGCCGTGACAGTTCATTGGGTTGAGGCATCGCATTGTATACCACGGTTCCATTTGGCCATATGTTTATTGAACCACCAGAACAGTGCTTCAGATAAAATTAAGACGCAAACCATGTATTTACTGCGTCGTATCGCATGATGTTGTCGACAAGTTATTTGCACACACAGAATGTGAGGCAAATAGGCAATACATATTCGAATAAAACTGGATCATTGTTGAGTATTATTTTTTTAATCAATTCTGTATCAAATGGGATTTTCATTTGGCATCGTTTTGATTTCGTAAATGTGGTTATATAAACAAAGAACAGGTTTGAAATGTTATACATCTACAAGTTCAGCAATACGAAGCTAGAAGAAATATTAGAAAATTAATATCGTCAAACAGATTCTAACTCAATGCCATTCATGGTTGTCTATAGTAATCTCAAAGACTAGTGAAAGACTTGCACTGTTAACCACCCATTTAATCCTCAGTAGCTCGATCATGCCAAATTATATGTTCAAATAATGAATCAAATTCATTTTTTGAAAAATATGTTGACTAATTTTGAATTGTTTCTTACATTATCATTTGAAAGCATCTGACAAATTGTTTGCTAGTCTGCCACTATAATGAAACTAGAATTGTTTTTATTTGATTAAAATATGTTAAGACTCAGTGAGTATACATATATTCGAAGATATTCGAGAACAACTTTAGGAAAAGCTTCCATTATGACGCAGATTATTAACCAAACCAAGTGTATTGGCCAGTCAAACCTTCCATAAAACAGACCCTAGTTTTTCAACGTTTCGCTTGTGACAAAGTGTCTGCGTCTGAGCAAGGATGTCAGTACGAACAGGGTGCGGCTTTAAATTGCATTT
This sequence comes from Atriophallophorus winterbourni, assembly GCA_013407085.1. Lineage (NCBI taxonomy): Eukaryota > Metazoa > Platyhelminthes > Trematoda > Plagiorchiida > Microphallidae > Atriophallophorus > Atriophallophorus winterbourni. The sequence continues at coordinate 44,735 of JACCGJ010016087.1, read as the reverse complement.
TCTTGAACAAACCTAGGTTTCCTAGAATAGACAGACGAGATCAAGACAAGTGATATTATGATGCGTTAAACCCTTAATTGTTTATCTTGTATGCATGTGTGAACAGCGTCCGCTGAACCACTGCTTATGTAAATCATGTGCACCTTAAAAGGTTATGTAGGTTAATACTTATCCCCTGAAGAACCGAACGTCAGTTTGTTGAGATATCCGCCCCATCCACCTTGTTCATCGCAGTTGCCCCAGGCCCATCGGTTTTAAATATTAATAAAATTCCTTGCAGGACATAGCATACTTTTCTGTATCAAGACATTTAAATATATATATATATATATATATATATATATATATATATATATATATGTGTGTGTGTGTGAGTGTTTACTAACCCGAAGAATGTAGACACCATTGGAATCCGCGCTTAGCGTTGAAAAACGAAGTCCAGTGCCCGCTAGGCTGATAGTAGATTGCCCGGTGCTTCTATCAATTGCCATGTTTGGGAAACCAGGGCATTCGACTCGCAGCATGTGTACGTTGTTGCGATTTAAGGGCGGATGCTCGGAAGTAACGTACAAATCTCCCATATTAAGTTTCTGTAACAGAGAATAGAGGTCGTTTGATTATGCAGCATTTTAAAATTACCGTGATGTTTTGTTTGTTTTGGACTTCCACGTAAAATTTTCACTGGTATTCTAGAACTAGACGATGACTATATGAAACTCTGATTCTAGAATGTAAGTGTTATATAGTAGATGAAATGAAATAATGCAATTTTGATTGAACATTTTCTTTATTCGAACCTTTTTGAAAGAATTGCGATAAGGTGAGCTACGATGTTTTCGCAAATAAAATAATTTTTTGAGGATGAGAGGAACTATATAAGCTGTAAATCGAATCAGAGCAACCAACAAGAATCTTTTCATAACTTTTGATCACCTTAGATATAGGCAAGATTGAATTCTAGGAAAGTTTATCGCTCATATAAACGCATTCAAGCGAAAGTCGTGAGGCATGCAGAAGAGCTATTCTCAAAGTAAATACAGTATTTAAAGCTACTGTTCTATTTGTGATGCATAGATAGATTACAGTTTGTTTTCGCCTTCAGTTCAATACAATCAACTGATGAGCTTACTTCATCCGAATGAAATTGTGTCTGCCTTGTTCCGTCTGGATGTTGTACAATCGTTCTAGACGGGCACTTCTGATCCGGGATCACCAGAATGAGACCATCATTTGGACGTCGAATCAATAGTTGTCCCGTCATCGGATCGAATGCCTCGAAACAATCAAGTTTCGAGTTTGACTTGGCAATCTGAACTGAGAAAATTGCTGGTTCTTCAGAAGTGCCTTCCAACTGACCTGATGTCTCCCTCAGCCAGTATCGCTCGCCAGAAGCAGCAGTGACAAGCCACGTGATATGATCAGTATTATATGATGACCATTCGGTGTTGTCCTGATCCCGGTAAGTTGATTTGGAGCTTCCTTCTCTTTCCGGTTGGACTGATATTTCAAAAATAATTCCGGATTAAGCATCATAACAAGTTTAATTTAATGACAAATTATAATTTTATTCGAGATTTAGCTTATTTAACTGAATAAGATCCGATAATATTTAGCAAAGTGCGACAAGTTGAACAACCAAATATATGTTATCATGGCATAGCTTGTCAACTTTGTTCAAATTACTTTACTAATTATTATTATTATTATTATTACACAAGTCTTTACAGACGATGTGCCAACAAGTATACCATGAAGAAGGTACATGATGAAAGAAATAATGATATTTGCATCCAAACGATTATTGTATGGAAAAAAATCAAATTTAAATTACACCCATCTTAATTGAGTAAAATCCAATGAGAAAAGTTTGTATCATGAATAAGAGTTTGCAACAGATTAGACCGATATAACACGTTTACATGCACTTACTTTCAATATGCGATTCTGTGAGTTGTTGGGTATTTAATAACGAGGTGTCCGTTTGATAGTTTGTTGAGCCTCCGCTTTCCTGCAGTTCACCAGAAGCTTGATGATAAATTTCGCTGAAATATTTTGGTGTTTCTTGGTTATAAAGTACATTCCATTCGAAAGTGTTATATTCCATTCGGTCGCCATTCGGGTAGAGAATCTGTCATAAAATGTTTTGGAAAGTATACGTTTAGTCGTTAGTAGAGGTTTAAGTATTAGTATATCTGGTATATTTCCGATCCAAATGAATACTTACCTCTACTCCAGAGCCAGAATTAGAGTATTCTCCAATATGTTTTAAGATCCTGATAACAACTCCTTCTGTTGTTACGTACCTTAGCATCTCAGTTGTTTGTGATTCAGTTTCGTTACGTTGAAAGAACAATTCAAACAGCGTTATATTTTGTGGCTTAGAAAATTCCATTCTCGTGTGTATATACAAAAGACTCTCGGGTTGTAGCCAAAATGAACGAAGAACGGGCAGCGCCAGTTCTGCTGGATATAAGCCTGTTTAAAGAAAAATAATTGCTGACGAATGATTTGATAGGTGTATTCAGATGCACAAAAAAAGATTCTGTGTGTGAAAATATATCTATGGTTATCGTGCTTCATAGGATATTTATGCGCGACTTTTGGTGGAACCATAACCCTTTCGGTTAAAGGAACTAAAATTAGCTATTCCACCTAACTGTTAAGGAATGTGCATATTGATTTCATAATATTGGTTCAGTACTTACCCTACAAAAACATTTTTTTTATTTCCATCTCCATAACTTAATTAATTGGCAAATAATATTGGGTCAATTTAAAAATAAAATTTTACACGAAATTTAATCAGTAGGAAGGCATAATTTAAATGCCCATTTCAACACTAACACTCTCCACTCTCCACTAACAAACCTAGTGGAGGAAGGGGGTAGATTAAGTGACACTTGAAATGTCATCCATCTAACGCATGCAACTGTCACCGAACTCATGCTATTCGCACACATTAGATTGATACGTGAAACAAAAGTAGCATTTCGTGGCATGCGATCCTGATCGTACAGGATGAGTGCAAACAGCGCGAAGCTGGTCGTGGGGCATCCAATTATCGTTTAAAAGCATGATTTCGTTTTACAAAATTCTCATCGATCAGGCTGGCATTATTACGGAATGGAACACGTTGCTGGATAGGGTGACAGCGATTATGGCATGAATAATGCTCTGCAATACTATTCTTAATGTGAACACCACTTTTGCCTACGCGCGGTCACAAAATGTGTCACATCTTAATCGAGTTGTAAGTGATAACGAGTCTCACCTTCATGACGACTGAGTTGTTTAATTTTCATTCTTACTCCACTGGGAGTGGATAACGAAACGATCGAGGTGTGATTCTCTTTAACGTGCTCATTTTCAGATATCTGGAATGAAAAGTAGATTGCTTATTAGTTTTCGATGAAGCGCATTGTACATTGGCCTACAATATAATCTATCCATCCAAAGTAGATATGAATGGGCTTATACTGAGAAATTAACAAGTGAATAATTGCCTAGTGAAACTAGTTAATAGGAATTTCGTTTGTGTGTTGAAGGCAATTACGAATAAGCATATATAGACTCTTAAACACCACAAAATGTACCTTTAGGTTGTAATTAGAATTTGTGAACGCAACATTACCTGTGTTGATGATGAACGAAATACACATATCACCGAGGATGTGCTTGCCATTGTAAGATGGGTTGCGAATTTAAATATTGCAAATGCTTGAAATGAGCCTGCAAATCTTCCCATTAAATTCAGCGTAAAATCTTCAATCGAAAAAAACCATCATCACACGGTCGATTTTGTTGTATTAACAATCAACTACAATTATGAAGTCAGCAAAGTTTCCAGAGTAGCCCACAACTATTGGGCAAAAACTACCAATCCGGCTTCAAAACACTATTGTGGTTTATCAATTAAATGGAATTTTATAAACATTCATTGCACTTGCAATAAAACTTATTTTAAACTCGATTGTGACATCTTCGTTGACCTATGAACGGTGGATCGCAAATGTGTACAGATTCACTTGATTCTCATCATATTATTTGCTGGTGATGTATTAGCACTGCCTGAAGTCAATGTCTTCCGTATATTATTCTCAAGCACCTATTTCACTTGACGTTGATTAAAGGTAAAACATTCTTTGGAGCCATGTTGATTGAACAACCCCATAAGAAAGTTGTGTGGTAAGTACGAAGAAAGCATAAGGACAGATAATCAGGATAAACTTGTTTACAATTTGTAGTATATTGATAAGAATGGCTGAGAGATGCGTTGAGTGCATTAAACGCTTGCTAGTTAGCTCGTAGTATTTGAATGCGTTAAACAATCTAGTATTACGTACAATGGGTAAATTCTGTATAGTTTCAGTTGAGTTTCTTAATAAATCAATTGAAAGCACTCTTCCAAAACATTTTGCCAGATGGTGGACAGCCGCCAAAAGATTTGCTCAGATTCAGATCGGTAGGATCGTTGGTAAGCATAGACATAATTTGCATTTAACAAACCTGATTACAGGGTTTGGTCACATTTAGCACGATCCCATCAGTGAAATTCGCTGTTAGCGAAGTGTATGTTCCTCGTGGTGTTGTGGTTTCTTCAGAGGAATTGGCCTCAAGCTAGAGAGAAACAAATGTATTAATTCCATATCGTTCTGAATGCAAACAAGTAAAATATACTTTGAATTCATTACCATCATTGTTGACTGATGCTTATTTTATGTTAACGTCAAGATGCACGTCCTGAACCATTGAAAGAAAAACATTTCCCGTTTTGAGGATATCCATTAAAACTAATTTGAGTTGTAACTTCAATTAAATTAAAATTATCAGAAATTATTCGCCTAATGAGTTTAATCCATGTACCACAGAGTAATTTTGTAAAATGTCTCACGTGCTTTGTATTACGAATTTCTATCGAGTCTATCAGTTAAACAAGGCTACAAACTTAGAACTTTGATCCTACTGCTGGACTAACAAGCAGCGCGGGACATGAGGTTTGAAAATTGCAAACTGGATGTAGATAAAATGTTACAATCTATTAAATTTATAATCTATGGTGCCTTACTTGCATCAAATTGACTAACCTGACCAAAATTATCTGCAATACTGGGATCAGCATAATTCATCCCTGTCACACGATGAACAGTGAAAACGTGACCGTCTTTGATCAAATTGATTCTGAGCGACGTTTGACCTTGAAAATGGAATATTTTCTCGTAATTGGGGTAAAAATAGACTATATGTAACATGTCGTTCACTTGTTATAAAATTACTTTTTCAATCAGACCACAAAAGCTAATTTGCTAACAACTTTAATAAAATTAGTTATCGATTATACGGATGCTCAAATGTTCATTCAACTATTCGTTCTCGAATTATTTATACGAACTATTGAAATTAGGACAACGAATTGCAACAAATTTCCGTCGAATTATTTTCGATAAATTAGCTTGCGTGTATTTTAAATTGTTAGCAAGCCGCGATGTCAGATATCATTAAAGTGAAAATAGAAAGGTCAGGATGAATGCCGTTCATCCAAGTACAAGCTGCGCACACGGCGTTTTCGCGACTACGTTGGGTTCTATTTAGCCGTAGAGAAATCAGTCGACGTACAAAGCTCCGCGTTTACAGAGCGGCGATTCGCCCATTTCTCACTTATGAATGCGAGACGTGGCCTGTGCGGGTGGAGGATATGCGGAAACTAGAGGTTTTCTACCACTGGTGTCTCCGACGCATCCTCAATGTTCGATGGGATGAGCGAGTAACGAATGATGAGGTTCGCCACCGTTGTTTTGATATCCCTCGCCTGAGTTCGATATTGCGACAACACCGACTGAGATGGTTCGGCCACATCCTGAGACGCTCGGACGCTGAACTAACCAGGGTGACACTATCACCGACACCCTGCGCAGAATGGCGTTGTCGTAGCGGAGGACAAGTGAAGACTTGGCTCGCCACCGTGAGATCGGATGTGGAGCTGCTTGGTCTACGATCGGTTTACGGATGGCGCACGTGGGACCGGACCTGGCTTACAATCTGTGCGGATCTCGCTTCTAACCGCCGAGCGTGGGTGGCTGCAATCCGTGACGTCAATGAAGCCGACTCATCCTCCAAGAGGAGATAGTCGCACGAAAGTAAAGTAAAGTAAGTTCATCCAAGTCAGGTCTTCAGTTTCATAGCTTGTTCCATTTTTCATAAGATAAACACCTGTGCAGCGATGAAAGTGAGCGAACACAGGCGCACCATGTAGGCTCATAGACCACGGTTACACAAAACGTTATGTAAAAAGCCAATTGAAAAGGGTAAAATAACCGTCTGAAAAATCGGGGGGAAATGGGCGAGATACAGTTTATAAACCGTATATAAGAGATGCATCTGAAGCGATAAGTAGCATCTCGAACCAGGCGTAACTTATAAGAAAGGGAAAACTATCCATTCGGTTCTGATGCACCTCAAGTATAGGACACATTCATCTAGCTTTACGAACAGCATCTACAGAATCAAATGTAATGATTGTTCGGGTGTTTACATACTTCCAGGAAACTTTATACTAGAATCGAAGAACACCAAAAGCGTGTCCAGAGAGGGCCCTTGGATGCGAGATCATATGAATCCCTTATTGGTCATTCTGCCTTGGCGGAACACGTTTTAGATACAGGCCATAGCGTTGATCTAGGCAATGTAAAAGTGTTAAGACGCGGCATTAAACCGCATTACGAACACCTAAATGCGGACATTTAGTCTCTTTAACTCATTGTTAATCACAGCAGATTTTCTTACGCCTCTGATATTCGAGACGTCGTCATGAAATCCAGGAAGCATGGACCGGACGTTCCAGGTTCCCAGTTTCAGAAATGACATTTGTTTTTTGTAGTTGGTTTCGCTGGTGCGGAAATAACAGTCTGCTTGTCGGTTGATTCCTAATCCCCATGCACCCAATGAGGATAGCAGACCGTGGCGAGACGGCACCATATTGGCTGGGGGCTGCCCAGCTTGAGGCGGGCGGTAGCCGTCCAATGAGACCTGAAAGTCTCTCCCACCGTCGAAAGCAGCCCCAGGCGCTGAGCTCTACGCCAATCGAGCCATAGCTTTTAACCGGTATCTGCTGCTTCCCGTGTTATTATCCGCAGAAGCGGAATGGAGTGTCCTCTCCATTGGTGCGTTGTGATGTACGCCAGGGCAGTTCAAAGTGGAGAACTAGCTGTTGCCCATGCAGCAAGTGCTCCCTCTCCACAGCACCACCGGAACCAAAGGAACAGCTAGGCTGATACGTTTGGACAACGATGCCGTCGCAGAAGTTGGCAGGGCGAAGTTGTAAAGAACTTCGGACTGCCTAACGGGACTCCGGCTCCGGATTTTTCCTCGAGGTTGACTCCTGAAGCCTTTTCCATGATTGGATGTAGCCACAAGGCAGTGGAGGTTTGAGATAAGGGTTTTCCTTCCCCAAGGTGGACCGCCTTCACGGGCTTACGAGATCCACCTGCTCAAAGCATGCTGGTTTTGAGGCGCCAGTCAGGCGCCTTCGCTCTTTCTTCTGTCAGTAGAAGCAGTTCCGCCGGGTCACACAGGACCACGCGTGCAGGCCAGGAGCTGGACTTGGTTGTCAGAGGCTATATGAGACGCGTGCCATTGGAGCATTTTTGGAATTGGGAGCTTATCCCCAAAACCGCCCCGGCTTTGACAACCTTGGAACCCCTTGCGGAGGGGGTCGAAATTGCCAAGGCAGGTCGATAAGTTGGATGGGGCAGAAATCTCTACAATCTGGCACTCAGAACTAATTCAAACTTAAATAGCTAATGTTCCTCTTATACCTACTAGTTAATTGAATTTTTGTTTTTCTTTAAAAATTGTTTAAGCCAAGTTCAATTAGTTATGTACTTTTACGGATGTGATCCACAGTATCAACCGACATTGACCGTGTTCACTTGTATTAGATTGATGTACACACCGTAGTAGACAAATCGACCACTGATCCCGGTCATTCCCACGAGATGTGACACACTGTAGGCGTACTATAGGCTGTTTAGCGGTAAGGTCAAATAAGTGGTGGTGGGTTGATTGATACTTAGTCATGTTCCATGTCCTGACCATCACCCTTGGTCTAACGAAGCTTCTGTGTCAGAAGTGAAACGTTACCCAATACCTGTCTAACTTATTGCGCTCAAACTTTTATGCATTATGAATGTACGATCGGTCCCGAACATATTCCGATGGAAAATCCGTTAAAATTTATATTTCAACGCAATTCACGAATAAATGATTTTTACTGGAAAAAGTGTGAATAAATGCTTCAGAATATTTTCATATGATATCTAATTAACTCATATTATTTTCTTTGAATGACTATGCCTAACAACCCCGTCGAATGTTTGAAATAATCTTCAATAGATTACATGAAATTATATAACACGCAGTTGTGCTTTGCCTGTAAATCAGTTGGATTGATCCGATTATAGGGAAGGATTCGAATGTACAGCACACGATTAAACTTGTCCCACGATATTTAATAGACCAAATTCCAGTGAAATGAACGCTAAATTTCACGAAAAACCAGACAACGGATTTTATGTTGCGTTTAGATTAAATATTGTTCATGATGCTTTGACTTAGATGATTCATTTATGAATAATTTCAGGACACTATCGATATCTCTACATTTACACGAATACAATTTTTCGAATGATCAATGTTCTGGGGCCTCATTGATTCAACACTTGCCGTTTTGAGATAAATATTACGAAAACAGTGGTCGATTACAATCGCGGAGAAAGGTGTGCAACAACAAGCCTCCTTTGTTTCTATGCTTTTCAAAGCATGAAATGACTTCACTTTTTAATTACACTTTTGTACACCATGGATCATCAATCAGTGATACAAAACCACATTTTTCACCAAGTATGCACCGAATATTTCTGCTTTAACCTGGTGGACAACTTGAAATTTTACGCTCAATATACGTACATGGTTTGTGCAAAATAAAAATAGTGTTCGGCCTTAAGCATTTCAACGCATGAATAGTATTTACGATACGAATCTGCTTTTAAATACCATGATTAGTATTGCGCGTCATACATAACATTAGTCTCGAGATTCGATTTTCTATAAATATTCATCTTTTCCATTCTCACTTGGTTCAACCAATATTTCATACCAAATAGCAAGTGCTGGCACAGTTCATTTTTCCTGTACTTAAAAGTTTTACTCTCACTTATAGCTGTTGGTGCATAGTTGGACATATATATGTGAAAGATTTCTCGCGTTTTGATTGATTGACTTACCACTGGCCCTGATTGACTTGAGGGTTTTAATAACGGCCCCATCATTTGTGAATGTGAACGTGGTCTGACCAGTCCAATGCGGTAAAAGTGACATTAGGTCATAGCCATGAAACTAAATGAAAAGCCACAAATTCATATAATCAATTGATTGAAATTATGGTCTTTCGTACGTTTTTGATGAAAATAGTGATTTAAAATACGCTATCAGGACTGCAAAAGCAAAACAATGAAAACGCATATAGTTGTCGAGTGCTTGGCGAGGAATTACTTTGTGGTTCTGTGTTTGAACAGCGTGATTCGTTGTACGAACCCTATAAAACAGTTGATTCAAAGTCTCACTTTGTTTACTAATTTTCCGCTGTTACAAAGCTCACTGACGGCAAACATCCAGAATTTTGAATATTGAAAAATGGTTGTGGTGTGTAAGTGCTGAGATGTGCGCGACACATTAGAATACAGTTTGAAAAATGGTCTACAATGCGAAACCGTTTACAAAAGCGCGTCTCGGCTGCTCGGCATGCTACGGCGGATATTTGGACGTTTTTCCCCGGGGTGTTTTCCTCTCATGATGAATACATATATACACCCGGTTATAGATTATGCCGCACAAGCCTGGACACTATGGCTCCAAAAAGACATCTTACTCCTGGATCGCATATACCGGAGAGCTTCTAAGCTTGTCATTGGTCTCGAAAATATGTCATTCGCCAGGCGACTCAGACAACTGGAAATGAGGAGACTTGCACAAAGGAGAATGTGAGGTGATCTCATCCTCGCATACAAAATACTAACTACTGTTTCCCACCCCCTGGATATATTATTCCACCTTCGAACTTCCAGCAACAGCTGAGGCCATGGTTGCAAGTTGGAAATATTACATTCCAAACGGAACTGCCGCAGGTATTTTTATTCGGTACGTGTTTGCTTTGCTTGGAATTCCCTACCTTCCGATTTGGTAAGCTCAAACAGTTTATCTATATTCAAATCAAAAATTGACGATTATAGGAGAGCTAATCCGAATTTTTCCCCAAACTATTAATAAGCTATCATTGTCCCATTGATTTTGATTTTATTTATACTTATATATATATATACATTTGTACCTATATTTCCACCCTGTGGTTATTGTAAAGTTAATTGCTTTTTTCAACCATAAATCTTGAATCTTGAATCTTGAATCTTAAACATATAGTTGTCTTTCGACTCTTTCATCGGTCTGGACTGGGATGATAAAATAATTGGTGAAACTAATATAAAACACATGCTAGTTCCGTAGCATCCTTTCGTTCAATATAACTTGTCAATTGCAGGTGAATCTTGATCGTGATGTTCTTTCCAAATGAGTTTGAAGAGCAAATTCGCGAATTTGGATTGATTTTGACAAGAAATTTGCTGCTTTCAAACTATATGATGTTGATGATGAAAAGCTATGTCGACGTTGCTTCTCAAAAACGATTAGTTGACTACTAAGCTGAATGGCCCGTTGGCCATTGTCCCGCACAACTAACGTGGACTGCTACGACTTACATTTATTCAATCAAGTAACACTTTCACATCCAAGTGGTAGGATAATCCTAAATATTGATTGAGAGTTATTGTGTGCATTTTGAGTTAGCTCACTGCGGCATTGGAGTTCTTTTGAAAAATGTATTCTCGTTGATCGTATAAAAATTATACTTAGTAAGGTACATATAATAAGGCAGATCGCTCTTTCTCCTTCGATATATATATATATATATATATATATATATATATATATATATATATATATATATATATATAGGAAGAGATCAAGAGTATTCATTTTTAATGGAAAGTTTCTCACTTGATAAAAAATAATTTTACAATGTTGGTGTAAATAGACTCGTGTTTGTCCCTGTCATAAATATGTTACACTGTGAAAATAAAGTCAGGCAAATTGTCAGCAGTGTCAGACTTCCTTTAAATTCGAGGTCACTTGATTATTTTACCGAAGACTAACATCACTGTGACAATAATTTACTGTATTGAGTTTTAAATGATGAATTGGTTTTTATTAAAGTTCGCTTAGTTATCGGTTCGAAATATGAGCCTAACGTGTACATTACTAAGAAACAATCACAATTCCAATAGATGAGCAACCATATAAATAGTTTGATTTTTTGAGTATTAGCTATTCTTGCCGGGTTATAGGGATTGTTTTAACAATGGATTTACATTGCTCGCTTGAAGTTGCGACGTTTCTTGATCGATGTATTTCATCATGTTTTTCCAGCGATGCAATTTGTGTTAGTTTGCGGATCATATCTGCTTTTCGGAACACTGAATTGAGAAATCGTATAAAATTATTCCGATTTTCAAACAACGCACTATAGAACCGTATAACATGTAAATCGTTAAATATTTAGTTACTTCCAGGGATTATTCTATTAACTTAACCTACACCAGATAATTCAGCCTTATGCGTATCCCCTGAACCTTCTAGAGACAACTTGACGGATTTGGCTGGTTTCATTGGTGTTTCTGGTGAATGAATTTCTTCCGTACTTTCGCTTGTTTTCTTTTTCGCTTTTTTGAGTTTCACTTTTTCCTTCGTTGAACGGGAATTTTCGGTGCTTTTGTCCTCTGACTGCACAGCAGCAGCGGATTCCTGTGGAGTTAAGTTAAAGGAGGCAATCGATTTGAATCAAACTTATCAGACCACACTAGATAATCACATTTCTCGACTTCAATAACGGACAAAATCTATAGGAACACATTATATCATTTTATGGATTACGTTTTTAGTTCAAGTTCATGCTCAACACAATGGAACAGTTTAAAGAAAAAAACGATATTATTGTAATCAAATAATTCGTTTTGTAGCGTATAATATTCGCCCTTTGACGATGACAGACACCCGCCACCATTTTATTTAAAACATTTACTTGTGTATCATTGTACTCGTCAATAATAGTTTATTCATTACAACTCAGTGATATTACATACTATTTTTGCAACTAGCGTCAAATACTATCTTTGACTCGTTACGTTGTTTTATGAAACTAATGTAGAAGAACGTATTAAATTATATGTAATACCTTACTTTTATTACTATCCATGAAAAAAGTAAAGTATATTCTAATGAAGGGAACGGAGCGCGTAATAGTCGGCGCACATTATCATCTCGTCAAGGTCAGTCGAATCCCCCGCCCGGGTGCGAAAAGAGCAAGAAGCGAACCGAATGGCCAAAAATCACATGATGACCCGAAAAGTGGTGATGTTGACCAATTGCCACCCAGGAAGTGATGACCTGAGATGTTTGCATCATTAATGAATAATGAAACAGAAGTCGGCCGATAACCCGCAGCAGGTGTGAGCGCCGCGTGATGTGGGCAAACGGTTCTTATATAAATAAAGAGGCGTATGATTAATAATTGACGTAATAAACGTTCTGTCCGAAACGTGTTGACCTCTCATTTACTACACCAAGTCACTATAAGTAATCATGCAATTTACCGGGTAATTCTCGTTTTCGACAGTGATTACTACATTAATGCGGTGTCAATGCCCTAGTGAAACATTCATTCTATAACACAGCAATTTTACTGGAATTCCTTACACTCATGAGCTTTTCTGCCTTCAGAGATCCTGGGAGGATGAATACGCCTTCAGTTTCGGATACGTTGGCCCGCTGTGATTCATTTTTTGAAATCTCCACACGGTCTACGTTTTGATTCAATGTTTTCGAAGTGCTTCGTTGATTAATTGAAGCAAAATCGTTATCCTGTTTCCGAAAAATGATGAGATGAGATGAACTTTGAATATCATGTTCAACCCAGTTAGTTCATTATTATACACAATCAGTTTCAAAATGCGTTTTCTCTTATACGTGATATAACATGGTTCAATCGTAAAATCTCACTTTATCAGTGAAAAAATGCTAATAACACTCGGCTCAGGGTGGAACACCGAGCAGACAGTTTTTATTCTAATCGAGACAGATGACTATTTTGATGAGATGCGATTCGCTAAACCTCGTGGAGTAGGGAACTGTCGACTGTTCCGTGACGTTTAAACAACCCACCTTGGCCACGTGTGCTCAACAGTATAATGTTAATTTGTTCAGCTGTCAAAGCTGCCTTAAATATACACCATGATGAGCGGGATGCATACATATGATGCAATAAATTGGTCATATTTGAGAATAGAAGTTTCATTGTAAAATATAAATGATTCCTGATTAAGCATGGGAATACGTCAAGCAATTTATGGCTATCAACTACCAGCAGATCAGTTATCATTATTATAATCAACGGATCGTTACACAGTGTAGTAAATATCAATTCGAAAGATGTGTTCGGAAATATTGAGAATGATGGATTTAGATATCATAATTTATACATCTCATAATATTTAACTTCGTGTGTTTATGACATATGGTACGTGTCTAAAAATGTCCTTTCAAGTAAAATCCACTGCATTATTATATTTTTCAAACCATGGCAATTAATCTGGCAGTAGCTGATTATAATCACCGTCCGTGTGTTTGATTCTCAACAATTTTGTGAACAAGCCTCTTTATTTAACAATGCTTACGTTCACACCCAGACAGGAATAGACTCAAGACCAAACAATTAACGTGGAATGAAGAAATGGGTGCAAAACACCATAGGATTTAGCGTTAAACTCGAATTAATTCGGGATCCGAAAATCCACTCTATCACTTGTAGTAATAAATTTGACCCTGAGCGAAAAGTATAGGGTTTAGAAATACGGATACGATCCATTCTACCATCACAAGAGCCACAACATAAGTTTGAAGCTCTTGTTATGTAGTATGAATCCACGAACCAGTAGCCGAGCAGTACCATAGCCAAGAACCACGCTTTGACTGAGACTGTGAAGTGATATTTTGTGAACAATGTAATATGTTGGATATTTATAAGCTTTATAATCTTGAACACTTAAACTTGACTCTGTACTCGAATATCGAAGTTAGTTGTACTAATTCTCGTTAAACGTTGCCGGTTTTTCACGGTTTTAAGGCTAATTGGAGTTGATTTAACTGTCGCCACATGAAGACGGTAAGCAAGTAGAAGGTAGGTGAGTCAAAAAGTGCATTGAAATAAAATTCGATTTTTAATAAGTCAAGGCACAGAAATGAAAACGGGGGATTCAATGCTGGTGCTTTTGTCAGCATAATTTCCAAACTGAAGAACAAATCCATGCAATGTAATTACAATTTATGAAACTAATGGTCTGTTATGAATCCACTGCATTTATACACCACAACCGGTTCCCGGTTGTTTGCAAATCAAAACAGCAATTATTTGTTGCGTGAAACTTCTTTGCGCCATCATGTCTGAGACAACAGGACTTCTAGCTAATTTATGAAAACACATATGTAAATTACTTGCAAATATTAACATCTTTCAGTACCCTTGGTTACATTATTTAATCTTGCTTGTATAGCTACACGAAAATTTACATGTTTATGTACTAATATAGCATTTACCATTCCAAATCTTTCTGTTTTCCCATTTTGCGGAGATTGCGCGCTTTGTACATATTTTTCACGCTCTACCCGATCGTGAATGTGTCCACGAACGAGTTGCAGATAAGCACGAAAACCAATGCCACCAATGTGAATCCAATTCGACCAGTTGATAAAATGTTGACGCGTTTTCTCATCCGCTCCTCTTTGTAACATTACCAGCAGTTCGGTATTATGACGACGAGGATGTGCCGAGACACGGCAACCTTTGTACACCTCCAACTGCACGAACTGCGAAAAATCAAATATAGGAAACAACAGAGTAGCTGGTAATCGCGATTCATGTGGTAAAATAAAGTTTATTCATAAATTTATCTACTTTATTAATGCAAAGAAATTTGAGTGCAATCGGTTAGAGTAGTTTTTGGGTAACGTTTCACTTCTGACATAGAACTACTCTAACCGATTGCACTCAAATCTCTTTGCATTATGAATACACGATCGGTCCCAAACATATTATAATCGATTATTTACTTTACTTTATTTATTTGTACGTAGTCTGTAATTTAAAATGAAAAATTACGTGATTTGATAGTAATTGTAATAGAATTAAGTTGGATTGGAACCTTACCCAATTCTCACTGAATGGGATTTCGTAGAAGGAATTGAACTAGGTCACACCAGCATGAGGAAGACGAAAACTAGGCGGGAACATTTTTAGAACAACTCAAAATCTTTCTACCAAACTTGTGCGTCCAG
Source organism: Atriophallophorus winterbourni (assembly GCA_013407085.1). Lineage (NCBI taxonomy): Eukaryota > Metazoa > Platyhelminthes > Trematoda > Plagiorchiida > Microphallidae > Atriophallophorus > Atriophallophorus winterbourni. The sequence continues at coordinate 29,243 of JACCGJ010016087.1, read as the reverse complement.
AAACTATTAGTTCGTGATCTCACAGCCTTGGCCAACGTGGATATCAATCAAATCAGTTTGAGCAATAACATGTGATATTGATTTTTGTTATTGTTCAAGGTCTGATATTGATCAGATTCATTCTTCCATTTTCTTGTGTGTATTGTAGAGCTTGATATGAAATACCGGAAATGATATTCGTTGGTCTAATTATGTGTTTTATTCAAAATAGAGGGAATTTTTAGTTTAAATAACATTTTTGAGTGTTCTTGTTTACACTTAAAAAGAGAAAGTTTAATATGCTAGTAATGGGAATGCGTTCACATAAGAATATTTTGTTCATGCCAATGTGTATTTCTGCATTTAGATTTGCACGCTGTTTATGTGTTTCAAATGGGTTTGCAGAGAAAATCTTATATGTTATTTAGGTCAGAAATCAAGTTTGTTTATATTATTAGATCTTTTGCACTACAAAATAAAAACAAACTAAACTTATCCAAGTTTCTTTGGTAGATGACCTTAAATATCTGTTATTCAAATCCAGACGCTTACAAAAAAGAAAGTTAGTAATGAATCGGTGAGAACAGTTTATTGGTAACGTTTCGCTTCTGACTCCGAAGCTTCGTCAGACCAACAGTGACAGTACGAACAGAGAGCAAGCTTAGATGTCATTCACCTGACCAATCCTAAGCTGTTTCAGAACTGCACAGCCCATAGTGGGTTCTGCGTTCGGTAAGATAGACAGACGCGATCAATATCAACTGACGGGCCACCACCCCTGCGTATCTCAATTGTTTGGGTCTTGGCAGGTGTGAATGACATCTGCTGACCGATTAGCTCGATTCAGTACTCGGTGCGCATACTAGGGGTCACGCACGGTAATGTTTATCCGCTGCAGAACCGGAAGCTAGATTGTGGAGATATCAGCGCCATCCACCTTATTGACTGCATTTTTACCAACCTTTGTTATCTCAACCACCTCAGCGTGAAGTCGTTCAATGTATGGTTTTATTCCCCGCCTTATCACTTCTACGTTATGAAGATCAATGTTGTAACCTGTGTCCAGCACGTGTTTAGCTAGTGGTGGATTATTTTATCAGTGATTGATATTCACTGGAATTGCGTGGCTGCTTACGGATTCGATTTTTGTGCTCACTTATCCTAGTACTGAGTTCTCTGTTCTCTGTTTGCCCGATATATACTCCCGAGCAACCCTTGCGGTTGATTTTATATACGCAATTCGTCGCACAACCTGAAGGTGTTTTATCCTTGAGATGCGTTAATGAGGATAGAACGTTCTACCCCTTTTATACGTTACTCGTGTGCCTGCATTATTCAAGATTCGACTTAGCCCATCTGACGATTCCTTAACGTAAAGTATAAAAACTGTTGCAAGCCAAACTTTTTCCGTTTTGGGTGCTGGGTATTTTACCCGTTTCAATTGGCGTTTAATTAGGCTCTTAGGGTAAGTAAGCCGACGACTAACTTGGTTATGAGCTCGCTTTTTATCAGTGGCATCGCTGCACAAGCTTTCGACTTTGTACAACAGCTATTTCGCAACTGAATTAAATACTAATGTATTGTGGTGCTCACATCCCCATCCATTACACACCACTACCGGTTTCTGGCTGTTTGCTGTCATCAGGTGGAAACAGTAAGATCAGGTTCAGTGAGCCTTGAATTAGTTACTCTTTGGGGGTGCGCTGGTGAGTACCGCAAGACCGTATCTGATTGGCTTACGATAGACCGTAGTGTTTATTTTACCATCCGGCTTCCAATCTTTCGCGTTTCATGATGACCAATGTGTCATCGACATAACACCATCTTATCTTTGTCCGAAGAGTTTATTTTTAGAGCTAACTCTTCAAAATGCTCCGTATACATATTTGCTAAGCCTTCCTTTAGCTTTTATAACTGTCCATTGAACATATTTGGACAAATCGCATTATCGTTGGCGATTTGCTGTACACTCAAGTTTGTACTATCCGTCAATGTCGCGTCTGAATTAAGTGCATTTTTTCTAATTCTAGAGCGCTCGTGGTGTCCACCTTCGAGAATAAGGTGCTTACATCGAAGCTAACCATCAACTCATCCTAGTCGAGCGTTATTATGCTGAAGCGACGAACGAAATCAAGACTTCTTAATGAAGAATCCCTGTTCCCGACTAACGGTTTCAACAAATGAGCGTGATGCTTCGCTAATTCCTTTGTTGGAGATCCAATACCATCCACGATAGGTCGCATGGGGACGCCCACCTTATGTATCTTTGGGAACCCATGATTATGATTCGCCGATCGGTCACGAACATTTTCCATTATATTCCAGATTGTTACAGTTATTTCGGGAGTTGTTTTCTCCTAAAAATGAATTTCAAATTTACTCACCCGCAAAAACGCTTCCATTCTGTGTACCTCCTCGATACAGCGGTCGCTTAAGTCAACACAACGAAGTTCATCAAGCTTAAAATCGAATTTTGTTTTGTCCAATTCTAGGAAGTTTGTGTTCTTGAGAGCTTTCGATTTCATCAACGACCTTCTCCATAAGGATGAAGAATATTCGCGAATTAGTTGGCGGACCGCGTTTTTTATTGTTTCAATATCGCGAGGAAATTCTTCGCATCCGTGAGAATTCACTCGAACTTCTGCTGCAATGAGGAGTCAAAACCTAAATAAACTTCGAATGAACCAAATTGTTAACAACAAAATTATAAATTGATTCCACATGGAGTGATGAAACAACTAGCTTAAACAAGATTTTGTTGTAAGTATGGAAGACCAAAGCAACAACGAAAATAAGAAATTATTGTGTGGTGCTTGAAATGGATTCTACGGATTTTTTGGCCACACCATTTCGAATGAAGAGCTCCTGCGAAAAACTGGTCTAGAGGTGGTATCTACCGTAGTCAAAAGACGACGGTGGAGATGGTTCGGTCATGTCTGCATGCTGGATCCCAGTTCGCATACGAAGGTAGTATCATGGCGCGGCAAGGGTTAGGGTAAACGGAAAAAAGGGGACGGCCCAAGGAAACTTGGCGCAGAACGTTGGAACGCGAACTACATGTACAAGGATTCACGGTGCAGACGGCAACGGAAGCATCGGCAGACCGGAACCACTGGCGTGGGGTTGTCTTCGCCTCATGTGCCACCCGGCACGAAGAGGACTGAGTGAGTGAGTGAGTGAGTTTATCACATATTTTTTTCTAAGAGGGTAACCGTTCAAGTGTATATGGAAATCACCCTCGAAAACCCTAAGGAGTAAGGAGGAGGAATAAATGCTGGATTTGTGATTTCAAGTAAAATCCTAATAGGTTCAGAATACTTCCCATATAGCTCCACAAGACTGTTTACTGAGATCGCTCTGTAAATGGCTAGTTCAAAAAAGCTAACACTTTTGAGGAAAACATTTCATCAATTTTGCACCGTGAATTAAAGTAAAGCAGAGAGATTATTGGGATGATATTTGTACTTGACATACCCGAAATTGAGTATCTTTCACTAAAATACATTAACCTTATTAGATTTTCAAGATAGGAAACATTATTGATAACATAGTGTATATTGATCAGGCAACGAAGGGCGCCTCTCCAGGTACATTCTCTATTTCTTCAGCAGAAAGCTGTAAATTGACGTCCTTTTAAACACAGAACATGTTGCTAGGCTGTCGAAGTTATTTTTCATTTATTGACCATAGTACTTCAGCACTTGTTTGCAGTGGCGAACTGCGATACAACAAACTTTTGGAAATTAGTTACCACAGGCGATTCAGATTTGTTTCAGCGTATCGTCGATTCGTCTATCTTCCGAAATTCTTGACCGTGGTAGGTAGGTAACTCGATTTGTAATTGCATTGGTTACGCCGTTTTAGAAGCCTTGATCTCGCAGCTATAAAGCAGTTGAGCGATTATACTTTTAACGGATTCGGCCGTACTCCACACTAGTGCTCGGGTCCTGGAATTTGAAACCTTTCAACAGCAACTACCACCAAAGTGACCGTAATTTGTTCTTAAAATCATACATGTCTATGATAATATTCAACTGGGATGACCCACTTGAGTTTTGAAAATTCCTGAAACAGCAAAACATCAAGTCACCTTGACTCAAATGTCACCAAGCTGAATTCTTCCGTTCCGATCATTGATAACACGGTTAAAGTGTAAATATAATTCAAAATGGTGTTGCATGTATTATTCAGTACAAATTGATCTAGATCATTTATTCGTTTTACACTATCGATTAATCACATGTTGCATGTCGTAATTTGTAGGAGTTTCTTCTAATTTTAGATAAATAATTGAAGAGTGTTATACTGGATTCGTCTCATTGCAGGACATAGGCAAATCCATGCGCGAGACCTTACTGCTTTTATACTTCTTAAAGTAAATAAAGATTAGCGATACATGTTTGGGCTTTGGGACTAAATATCCGATCAAATATTAGGTTTGCGTATAGTTTGTTCCATTGAATTTTTCTTGGTAGCGAAACCGGCTTTAATGTGAGAATGAAATTTTCAAAAATGTTCAGAGAAGCTTTAGTCGTTTACTATTTTGGCTGTTAAGCCAACACCTTACCAACCCGGGCTTGAATTTCGGACATTGATCATGTTTTGCTATTCAATACCATTTAAGCATTGAGTAAATTATAACTTATTGCGATGTGATGTGTGTTTCTACCGAGGAATTGAGGTTTGCGTCGATTACTTTGATGCACGATACCAGATTCAGTAAAATTTAAACAAGATTTAAGGTGCTTATTTTGGCTAAGTTATATAAATTTTATGAGCTGAAGTTGTAGAAATAGTCAACGAAACCATCTACTGTGATCAGGAATATGTTTGGGACCGATAGTGTATTCATAATGCAAAGAAATTTGAGTGCAATCGGTTAGAGTAGTTTTTGGGTAACGTTTTACTTCTGACACAGAAGCTTCGCCAGACCAAGAGTGATAGTCAGGACAGGGAACATGAATAAGTAGTAGTTGTACTTGTCGTTTGGACAGTGGCCTGGCGCGCGGTTTGAATTTTTTGAGCTCCAATAATTTTGGATATAGCTTTAATAATTTTGATCCGATCAGTATGATTTTTGGATATATATCTGAAAGTTTGCCACGACGGATCTACTCATTCAAGAATTATCTATCTACGACTTGTCGTTCTTTGTGTACAGCAATAGTGGATTTTGTACTTTTCGTTCGTTCATTGATTTCGCTTCTATGTTTCTGCTGTCAGATTTACCCATTGGTGTTTAACACTGAAAGGAACTACTTGGAGTAGTAACACACAAAGTGCAGTCAATTTCATACAAAAAATTACCAAAGGGGGACTGACAACTCGCGGCTAATTCTGGTGACAAAATATACTTAGGCCTCGTCACTTCATGCCAAACCTACACAATACCACATCAACCAACCCCAGCCGTATCGATTTTCTTACCGCTTAGGGTGTACTGTGGTTGACCCCGTTAAAATGAAACAATCTACCTTACCTGATGAGCGCAAACAGAACTAAACCGGTCGTGAGGTGTGTGATGGAAATGCATGTAAATGAGTTTGTTTAAAACAATCTACTGTTCGCGAACTGTGTCGTCTGCGAGAAAGTGGTTAGTGGTAAGGTCTAATCCGTCACGTGTCGCAACTGCTCAAACACGTGTCACGCAAAGTATTGTGGTGCTCACATCCCCATCCCTTACACACCACTACCGGTTTCAGGCTGTTTGCCATCGTCAGGAGGAGACAGTAAGATCAGGTTCAGTGAGCCTTGTATTTGAACATCGTGGTTCTTTGTAAGAACCCTATATAACAGTGGCATACAAATATAACTTTGTCACGCAAAATTTGAAAACATTATTGACCGCAGAGACGATATCGATCCTAAATGATGAAAACATTCCTGGCGTATGATATGTCTGTAATCATTGTCGAAGAGAACCGAACGAGGGTTTGTCTGCTTCAACACGTTTTCAGCAATGCAACCTGGATGATCGCTTGTTGAGCTTAGAGATCAGCATACAAACATTATTTCATCATTCGAAACTCTAGATACAGCTCAGAACTCTTGGTTTACCGGTATAACTACCTAAAAATTGGAAAATGTAGTCAGTAATACCAACCACATAACATATACATTTCCGCAGATCATTTCACGTGAACGCTCAGCTGTTATAAATCTCCTATCAAGACTCCACCTTTATAAACCAACTGTTAATGTCATGTCTGACATTAAAATGGTAACGAAGACCAAGCAATCCGCTCATCTAAAAGTTAAGTTGAAACCATTGGATTTAAATACGAAGGTCACAGCGCAAATATTCACAAAACATTTCAGTGTAATCTGTACCAACTTGCATGAATCCAGCGAGACACTAATTTCGAATAGACAGAGACACGACCTAGAACAATCGTTCAACCTCTATACTGTGATGGGTTCGGAAACCATCAGACCTACAGCAGTTACACATTTGATTCGCCACCCAGGCTCCCCACATTTCGGTGAACCACGTCTACTGAAAATAACGCTAAACAGTCAGAAAGATATGGAAACCGTTCTTTTAAATTCTTAATTGCTACGTGAGTTTCCCTAGTGCAATACTCGAATCTACACCGATATACCCTGGTGGGAAAGAAAAGGACGTCTCGATGTTCGTACGAAGAGCAACGAGCGAAGTCTAATCCTTCTAGGCGTTCAAAAGGGTGTCAATACGACGAAGGCTGTTAAACAACAACAACACGAATACAAACAGTGGCTTTACATCGTAGAAACAATAGCAGTGCGGGAGTGTGTCGTTACGAGTAACTTCATGATACCACGGTCATCCATTTACAAAAGTGACTGACCAAATCTTGTGCTCAGTTTGCGACCTGTTTGTCCGACGTAGTTCTTTTCGCGATCTCTGCATGCAATCTTGTAGACGATATTCGATTGTTCTTCTTTGGCCACTTTGACCTTCGCGTCTTCCGGTCGTTTGTAATCGACATCGCGCATAAACCTGCGTCAACCTTTCGCAACTATTTCATTAACGCGGAAGACATAGTGGCTAAAGAAGAACAATCGAATATCGTCTACAAGATTGCATGCAGAGATTGCGAAAAGAAATACGTCGGACAAACAGGTCGGAAATTGAGCGCAAGACTACGTGAACATCAGTTGGCCGTCCACAGACATGATCAGAATTCACTAATCTCAATACATATCGACCGATTCGGGCATCAGGTCGACTAGGACCGCACGAAAACAGCCAAATAAAACGATCGACGGGCACTGGAATTCCTTGGAGCGTGGCACTCAACAACTAACTCAATTAACCAGCATCCCCAATTGGCTGCAACATATGCACCAATGAGAAACAGCTAACAGAGAAGGCATAACATAAACTCGAATAACCAGCGCGATTGATCGTGTACGGGCAGACCAACCGTAGAAGAACCAAAGATTTCCAACTACGAGACGCTTCGAAATAAGTTTTGATGACGATGTCATCTAGCCTGATGACGAAACGTCCAGAACTAACTACGCAAGCTCGGCGAACACAATTTGAACATCGAGCCTGGTATGAGTTAGCATCTTTTTTTCTCAAAAAATAGAATATCCCGTGAGATGGTCAAAAAGTTTTCCTTATTCTGACTTGTGATGCATTATTTGTGAACCCCAGAATTGTACAAAAATTTACAAACGTGCTTTGATTTCTTATCAACGAATGCATGTGAATGAATACAAATATACTACTACTATACTACTACTATGTTACTAAAATTGCTTCCAATTATAATCCATCACCTGACCAAGTTGTCTGACCTCATGAATCGGTGAAAGCTAGAAAACATTCGTGAAAAGTGAAGCGACTGTTAGATAAGATCGTACAACAATAAACGGTACTCAAATAACTCAATGCATTATGTTGCACAACTTGTATATCCTATCCAATTCTACGGAGTTGCTCGCCAGGTGTTTAATAGAAGAATCCAACAGATTACTTTATGCTAAATATGGTGGTGTACGAACTGCTGCTTTAATTTGAACAGGCATTTAGGACTTGAATGTGTTGTGCATGGTGTTTAACAAAATGTTTAATGTTCCACTTGCCAGAGTTTTCAGCTTCAGTGCCGCTTGATTCTTCACCTGGCAATTGCACCTTTCCAGGTCCACTTTCCTTTTGCTCGCATGAGATTTTAGCGAGGAATTCAAATGGAACAAATGGATCGTCGAACGGGCAAACCTCGTTTAATTTCGGTGAACCAGGTGGTTGGAGATTAGATAAAATTGTCTCAAAATGGAGTTTCCTCAGCTCGAATTGCAGTTCTGAAAAACACGAGTATATCATGTAATTTAATTACATCGATGTCTGATTTATGCGAGCTGTTCCCAAACACAAAATCGTTCACTTTAAAGTTAGAATCTCAATCCCTTATCTAATATTCAGCGAAATGCATTTGGCAAAACATGATTAACGTGGGTGAGTTTAATATTGTTAGGCAAGGAGTTGCATCCTGTTTTTTCTTCAATTTAAGCATTATAATGCAACCTGGTACATCTCTGACCCCATCGCGTTCCAAATTTCGTTGCAATCAAATCGGAACTCGCTTAACTTGCGAGCATTCCTTAATGTGTCTTGGTCCAACGAATTCAAACGGATTCAAACGGATTGTAAAAATAAAATGCATGTCAACAAGACTGCAAATGATAAATACTATTTGAATACCTTTAACTCAAAGAACTTCAGAAGGCATTTGCAAATCACGAACACCTATGAAGATCTTCTTGGAAAAAGCAAACAGTTATTAAAACGAAACCAAAAGTTTAAAGTTCTCATAAAATCCACTTTTTAACACTTCTAAAAACTTAAACAGGTACGAAAAGAGAGTAACCGATTTTGTGCTTTTTAAAGAACGACATCCATTTAAGATAATTCATGTCCTTCAGCCCGGTCTAAATGTAAATTAACGAAGAATTTCGATTTTTCATTATTGAATTTTGCCTATCCAACTTGTGAAGCATTCATGTTTGCTGATTTTTAAGATTCTCTATAGAGATATTAGTTCGATTCTTCCGAAAATTGAAATGTCATTCTCTCGGCCTATACATCCTTTTACAATGAATTACTTTTTATAGCTTATTGAAAAATTGTTTGAAGTTAGTCTTTTCTTCTCACCCCTCATCCTCCATTGGTTGCATATAATCGAGCGCAAATATTTTTCAGCCTGCTGAGAAACGTAGCCTTCACAATGTACCAATTTAGACAGGCTGGGAATACCGCAAATCGTTTTGAAGACTCTGCAAAGAGCGTAGATTTTCACTTCGAGAGATATCCAGGCGAAAACCTGATCTCTGGCATTTAAGTGAAAGTCAATTATTTCTTTTCTGATATATTATTCGATCGATCTTAGCGTTAATTGCTAGTAATAACAATATAAGAAACATGAATATCCTTCCTCTTGTCATTACTTTTAGCAGCAAGTTTAACTTCCACACATGATGGACAGGTCGTCGTAACAAAAATAAAACGTACTGATTTTTTAACGAAAGCAATGGAAATGATAGGGGTGGTAAGTCGCGTAAATGTGAATAAAATCAATCGTCCGGATGTAGAGGTATGAAGCGCACTAGCGGAGATGCCCAATCATGAGCTCTTTGACGATATGGAGCATATCTCTTTACGACACAAAACAAGAACAGGAAGTGCCGAAATAACCGACAATAACAAACGCATCCGCACAAAATTCCGGTTTTCGGAGGAATGGCATGCAATCAAGTCGAGCGATGGAGGCGTCAGAAATCGGAGCAAAACATCAGCTGGTATGGAACGATATGCGATTCGTTAAGATTGGTCAAACGGGCCCAAGGTAGTGAGGGTCGGAGTGGCACGAAATCGACTGACAAATCGGATCAATGTGACAACCGAGATAGACAGGATGAGGACTGTGTTTTGATTACGGGATTCACATATATTAGATAAATGTGTGCGTGTTCCTTGTTATGTATTTAATAAATGAGTGCCTGAAATGTCTGTGTTGTGATGGTGAAACTTTTGTCTCCTTACTAGTCCAAGCGTGTCACCCAAGCTTGAATAATAGATCCTCCTAAAAAGTTGCGCAAACGCACCTTCGAATCTTACGGTTCATGCATATTCGATAGCTACTACAAGAAGGTCGTTAAAACCGAAGGGACAATGTAGTCAAAACCCTCAACTACAGATTCGTCGGAAGTGAAGACAAATGTAAAACTGGGAGACACCACCGTCCCGATTTGTAAGTAATGTCGTGTTAAGTCATGGAAGAGTGCTAATCAGTATGCAGGAATTTTGATCCAATTTATATCTTCAGGATGAGATGAGAAAAGTTGAAGTTTCCAATGACAAGTAACTGGAAGCTCCGCATTTCTCTGGCGTAGCGTAGGACCTCTAATTACTAGTCGTTTTGGGCATCTGTCGAGGCTGACGGCGATAGATCATGCGCGCGATAAGTGGACTTGTGAATTCTAATTCAAACTACACCAATTAGTATCCTGTAATTCAATACTGGGATAGTGTATCATAATTCATTAAAGATGTTCGTGGTAGTATAGAGCAAGGTTTCCAAACCTGGATTGCGAGATGTTCTTGAAGTTTTTTATCTTGCATTCAGTGTTGTCATTCTTTGTTGATTTATGTTTAATTAATCGGCGTGTCATGTGTTACTCTTGTGTCTCTAACAAACAGTTGTTATACAAATATTTATTACACTTATAATGTTAACTTTGCTATGATTACCGTTCTCTAAATTTTTCAGATTACAATTTTCAAATTTGTAATTAACCCTTAATTTTGTCAAAGAAAAGGAAATGGGATGATTATTTTTATTTTGGTTTTACTTGCTGTAAAATAACCTAAGATCTGCAAAAAACCCAATGCCTACTGTGTAATGTTGATTTTTCAACCGAAAACGTAAAGCCTAAGAAGTTGTAAGAACATTTCAACACCTGGTATGGTAGATCAGGTTTTGCAGGACATGATGTTGAATCATTGAAATCAAAAAGGATCCACATTGATTCACACAGAATCCTTTCAAAATTAGGTTTTATCTACCGACAAACCATTAGTGATGGCATCATATCACGTGGCGTATAAAGTAGTCAAATCCCAGAAACCCCGTACAGTCGCAGAAGAGGTGATAAAGCCAAGTGTATTTGAAATGGCGAAAATCATTGAATTCACTATAAGGGGTGTGAGAGCATATTAAAATATTTTAGGGGTACGGGGCAATAAAAAAAGTTTGGGAACCATTGATCTACAGTTACACCACCATCTTGACATAGGCGATAATACCGAAAAAGAATAACGTTGGGAATCGATAGTTCGCTTTCAGTCTTACATGCTTGACGCGGCCTTTAAATCGGCCGTACAAAAAATTAATTTTTACACAGTTATTTTTTTATCATCAGGATATTTTACACCGCGCACACTTGAAATGCCATAAAAAATATGTTTTGGAGTAAGGAGTTTTACTGCAGTTTTCAGGAAATTTAAATGAATAGTGAATAAATACGATTTGTAAAATCGTAAAGGCTAAAATTTCGTCAATTCTCATCATAGCGCTTGATCTTGTTGATAGACGAAACCGAAGATGGTTTGTCACGGGCAATTCAAATTTTTCGAAAAAATATAGCGCTTGTTTGTGAGTTGTATTCGAGAAATTGGTGTGGTTAAATGAAATTTATTTGCTGCAAATTGAAACCATTATTCAGTGAGTTACGTGTGCTTGACTCTGTTAGTTCAGTCAATTTATTGGAAAAATTGAGCTTTCGTATATGAAGATTGGATGGTTTTTTATTATATAGAAGAATATGTCAATATTAGTATTTTGATCAGACACTGTTAGCGTTAGACCGTTATCGTTTTGTTTTGAAGTAAGTTGCGGTATTATTGCAGGCGGCTGTTTGTCGACCTCAGATGATTTTGTTACCGGAACCTACATGTTTACCTCAGCATCAGTTTTTCGGGTGCACAACTTTATGCTTTCGAGTGATTTGTTTCTACTTACTCACGTGATACAATCTGAAATCATTTACGCTTTTAGAAAACCCTAGATTCCCATATGGACAATATGTTTTTGCGATCGATAATAAGCTTTAACAATATTTCACGATTATTATTTTACCATCGTTTAAAGCATAGCTTTTTCACCAGCTCGGACCGGACAATATCCGCTATATACTACTTATCAAAAATGTTATCTGTGCCTTTTCCATGATTGTTTGGCCAGTAAAGTGTTCTGCACCTTTCAACGACCACCGAATTTCGGAACTGTTTATATCGACGATAAATGACCACTGTTTACAATCACGCTCTTTTATTTCAGGAACGTTGAGTAACATTGCATGATGTGGCTTGGTCCCGATGATTACGCGATAGTTGCCTTTCCCACGAAGGCAACTCAGCATAGATACGGTGGAGTGAGTATGCGCGGAACAAATGCAAATTCAGAAGACGATTTTCACTGGCTACTTGTTGTCAAAATTTATCCCGAGCAAACGTGGTTCATCTTGTTGTGGTTTATCTTGTTGTTCGAGTTACTGAAGACGGGTTAATTACAGCTAAACCAAGTTTAATGGAAATGCGGAAAATGTTTATAATCATGCTTTCGCCTTGCATGAAAGAGCCTATCTTTTGTCTCGGGTATATTCTTGAATATTAAAATTAGCATCTCCCTATGTGTTTTATTATTCGTTTGATTTTGCTAGGGTTTTACATGCTGTTTGAGTATCTTTGCATATTGGCATTCTTGTAGTATTATAGACAGTAAATTTAGACAACGTAGAATGTAAACCCTCGTCGCAAGTTTTAACAGATGACCCACTATCAACAGGTTCTGTAACAGATGTATTTTTGATCAATGAAATTTCTTGTTTAATATTCAGAAGGGTTGACATTGTCTACTCGACTCGCTTTCAGACCAATTTTGTCGTGTCGCGAGATCATTGCTTGATTCGTATGCTCACTTTTTTATTTTCAAAATATAACTCTAATTTTGTCATACGAGACTCTAAATTTGATTGACATTCAGTTCGAACCGGTGTAGATATATCTGATTTTTTTTCTTTTGCAAGCACATGCGTAGCAACCCACTGGAAAATTCTCATTATTGAGAATTATGATCAGTTGAAGTTTTATCACAATATAAGATGGCGAAACATCAGTGGCCCACTGAAATTAGCTTTTTCGGACTGGCCGACTTGGAAGATGGTTTGCACGTTTCCTAGGCGACTTTCTGTCACCTTAAATTGGGCACGGTAGGGTGGCGAACAGCGGACTACTCTGATGATCGTGTCATGCATGTTCATGGAAAAATCGATACGTAGGTGGCCAACTTGTAAGTAGCGCTTAATTACAATGGCAGTTGACGGTTTCGGGGAGAAAGTGGTGTGAGATGTGAACGTGGATAGTGAAGCACTTGGTGAATGGATCAGAACGAAAACAAATTCACCCGAATGAGTGTTACAAGCATTTTCTATTCGTGTAATCCAGATTATAATTTCTTCTGATAAGAGTGAACTCCGAAAAATCGATTAGCAAACACGCATGCTGCAAATTAATCCGCAAACGAAACGGTTGGTACAAGAGAGATTTGTCTTGTAAAAATTGCACCTGTGTTTCAAATCTTTAGAATAAAATCCCAAAAGCACCCTGATCAGAAGAGATTTGCGAGATGGGTCGAGCCAAACGTAATGTGCAACAAAATACGCGACCTCACGGAGAAAGAGTGAGCTATTGATGTTTTTGATTTCTGTTAGGTCTGCTATGCGTATAAGTGGGATTTACCTGTCGCCAGATACAACAATGCATCTGTGACCAGGAATCAGTTATGGATATCATCAGCTGTTAAACGATGTGCACTTCGCCAAATTCGGTTTAACATACACAATGTGGCAGGAGCTCATGTTGGAACGGTTGCCATGACGTCACACGAGAGTTCAATTTGAAGTGCGAAACCGCAACGAGCTTTCCGCACTGACTAAATATTTCACCTACAACGAATAAAAGTCTGATGTGAATCAATAACATGTTTTTACTAAACGTCTAGCCAATTCGTGTTCACGTGCGTTGCAGGAGTCCCGCGTAGACATGCTTCACGTTGAATTGGTTGTCTTCGAGATTTCGGTCGACAACATAGTAAACGCACTGGCTGGATTCCAGATTTGATCCCAATAAACTCGACCTCATTCCAATATGTAGGGTCGGTTGGCAAAATATCAACTGAAGCATCTTACCTAATTTCGCATAATCCCACTTACCCAAAAGTTTCCCGCAATCGCTTGAGTTTAGACGTAATTTAGAAACCATTGTAGAAAATGTATGATTGCTGCTAAATTTGTATCAACAATAATTTCACTGGTATATTAGACAACATAATATCCTTGGCGATGTCTTGTTTTGCAATCAAAAGTCATGATAACAAAGCATTCCCGAAAAGAAATAATTGAAAGCCAAGTTCGCCAACAAATATTCGATTGAATACTCAAGTAAGGCAATCTTACCCTCTTCGTTTATTTCATTCAAACGCGCGAAATAAGCCAATTCGTTGTATCGCAGTTGTGACGCAATTTGTGTTTTAACCGTGGTTGAATTCCTTGGCAATAAGTCTGGGTAGCATAATCGTAGTATGTCCATTTCTTTTTCTTTCCACGGCTGTGTGCTTTCATCGTCCGGAGAGCAGAATGACGCAAATATATCTCGATGATTAAGCAGAACCGATTGCTTTTCCGAACATTGATTCGAGTCCATTCCCTTAATTGTAATGATTAGATTTAAAATCTTGTTCATTTGTAACAAAATATAAATGGTGTCTCACATCCCAATTCAGATCGATTGGTCTAAAATAATCGAATTCAGTCAGACATTTAAAACAGAATTTGTCAGTAATAATTGTTGAAACCATAACGAATCTGGAAATTCTACAATTACACTAAGATAGATTATTACTACGTTTGTATTGTCATTTTTAACCGGCCATCCTAGATGAACCCATGTTGGAAGACTATACGAATTGGTAAGAGATTACCTCAGCAACAGACACATCCGAGTTCGTGTGGACGGCCTATTATCGAAGAACATCGATGTCACTAGCGGAGTTCCACAAGGCTTAGTGCTTGGATCAATACTGTTTCTCGTCTATATGAACGATATTCCACTACCAAGTGATAGTAAGATGGTTTTGTTTGCTGACGATATAAAAGTATGGAGGCAAATCAGAAATGCTGACGATTGTATCTTGCTGCAAAACGATTTGAGTGCTTTGTTCAACTGGTCATCTGAAAATAAACTGTCATTGAATATGCAAAAGTCGAAGATGATTCAGATTGGTCGTGACCTTGGCTTTTCCTATCCATACAAGCTCGGCGACATTAACCTGGAGTACACTGAAAAAGAAAAGGACCTAGGTGTCTGGATTTGCGGCAGTTTGAAAAATGGTCTACAATGCGAAACCGTTTACAAAAGCGCGCGGCTGCTCGGCATGTTACGGCGGATATTTGGACGTTTTTCCCCGGGGTGTTTTCCTCTCATGATGAATACATATATACACCCGGTTCTAGATTATGCCGCACAAGCCTGGACACCATGGCTCCAAAAAGACATCTTACTCCTGGATCGCATATACCGGAGAGCTTCTAAGCTTGTCATTGGTCTCGAAAATATGTCATTCGCCAGGCGACTCAGACAACTGGAAATGAGTACACTTGCACAAAGGAGAATGCGAAGGTGATCTCATCCTCGCATACAAAATACTAACTACTGTTTCCCACCCCCTGGATATATTATTCCACCTTCGAACTTCCAGCAACAGCCGTGGCCATGGTTGCAAGTTGGAAATACCACATTCCAAACGGAACTGCCGCAGGTATTTTTATTCCGTACGTGTGTGCTTTGCTTGGAATTCCCTACCTTCCGATTTGGTAAGCTCAAACAGCTTATCTATATTCAAATCAAAACTTGACGATTATATGAGAGCTAATCCGTATTTTTCCCCAAACTATTAATAAGCTATCATTGTCCCATTGATTTTGATTTTATTTATACTTATATATATATATATATATATATATATATATATATATATATACATTTGTACCTATATTTCCACCCTGTGGTTATTGTTAAGTTAATTGCTTTTTCAACCATAAATCTTGAATCTTGAAACTATTTCACTCGTATCCGTTCGGACCGCATTACTAGACGTTGGTTGGTCAGTTCTATCCGTTAGTTTGCAATCGACTGTGATTCTTGGCAAACTCAACTTGACATCTTGGGTTAGGTTTCTTCTATTGGCTTTCCATTCGCGTGTTATAGCATCTCTCATTTTGATTTTCACAAAGGTGAGAATTAAAGCATTCGGACCTTGGTAGATCATGTAATCCTGAAAGCAATAAAAAATAATGCGTTCTAACACCGATTGTTTCGTCTAGGTATTGTCCTGTTTGTGATCCGGCTTAGACTGTTCTTGAGACCGTACGTCACCGGTAATTTTCCGATCACCTACAAGTACAACACTTCATTATGTTGTTCTCTACCTTTCTCCACGAATTACGTTGCATGCGCAATTAAAGTCAAAAGGAATGGTTAGCAACGGGATCTATATATTCAGTACTGGCGTGTATGTATATGGAGCAGCAAGAGATTTGAATGTTTGCGGCCAATCGGGAACCCATAATCATGAAACGAAAGTTTGCACTGAATCGGTTGGAGCAGATTTTTGGTAACGTTTCGCTTCTAACACATAAGTTTCGTCAGACAAATGTTGTCACTACGAACAGAGATCAGGTTTAAATTCAAGTTACCTGGCCAATCCTAAGTTACAGGATCATGATCAATTCATGCGGTGTAAACCTTTAATTGTTTGCTGTGTGATGATGCAACCAACGTCCGCTTGCCGATATTCCTGCTTGCGTAGCCCGTCTACACACTGGGTTTCATGTACGTTAGCATTGTTCGACAGCCGAACTCGACTCCACATTTTTGCAGAATTCCAGCCCACTCACCATATTTTGACATTTTGAAGTCAATCCTTATACGGTTTAACACATCGTCACTCCCACCTATTCGTTGCAGACTTTCTTTTCATTTATATGGAACACTTTGAAAACAAGTACATTACCAATGAAGGGAATAATCCACAGTTATGGTGTCGCTACGTCTGTCATTATAATGCGTGAACCGTTAAAGGCCATCTTGAACCATTTGAATAATTTATACCCATGTATGAAAAGACGTCGCGAGTACTGCTTCTTCTAAAACGCGTGTACGGGAGTTTCACGAAGCAAACTGTTCATCGAATAATTAATACGTACTTGAGGCCAACCATGGAGTATGCGGTTCAGGCTTGGTCGCACTGGCTACAGAAGGACATCAGCCTCTTGCAGAGAATATATCATCGGACCACCAAGCTCGTACGTGGTTTAAAACATAAACAATACGAAGATCGGATTACAAGCCTCAATCTCTTCGACTCTCGCTACCGCCGTCTTAGAGGCGACTTGATTCTTATGTTCAATATACTGCATACCCACAACCATCCCCTGAATCAACTATTCACACGACTACCACCACGAACAAGCCGGAGTCATAACTATACAGTACTTATTCCCGAATCGAGGCTGAACTGTCGAAGGTATTTTTATTCTGTACGTGTATGTTTTACTTTTGCGGGGCCTTCAAATCGGCCGTGCATACAATTAATTTCTCCAAGGGTAAAATGCATCAAATATTTTCGGATCAACTGAGGTCAAATTTGGACGTGCACTTTAGAACGAAGTACGAGATACCGGGACTTGCAGTGAAACGTTTGACCCAAAAACTTTTGTTAGTAAACTGGATCGTATGTCAATCAATTAGACGGACAAGAAAAATCGTTCAGTCGACAAATTGTAACTCGATGTCGGGACATGTTTATCATTTTTTAAATTTGTGGTGAAATTATTGTAACAGCTGAAAATTCGTGTGTACGAATAAAGTCAATTTCTTCTTCTTCTTCTTCTTGGAACTCCGGACCCCATAACGTTGCACATTCACCCAACTTGGATATATTCAAATCGAATTTGGACAACTTCATATCGACCAATCCAAACATTGAAACAATATATTCTGCATCATAAAGCTTTTAACCCATGCATCGATGTAAACTATACATATTTACCCTATCAAACCGGTTGAAACAATTTCTGCCCTATGCATTTTTACGTGATTCCTGAACTGATCAGTAGGCAAACAAACCCCGTTTTACTACCTATGTTATTTGTAATTCGCATATTATTCTGTGGTTTTTGTAAAGCTATGTGCTTTTTAGACCATTAAATTAAACTGAATTGTATTACGGCAACAGAAAAGTAAAATCTGTGACAAATACTCTCCCCTTTTATGGACTGTTTAAGGAAAATAAGTAGTTGTTACGATAAAGACTCCAGTCTATAGAAAACCTATTGATACCGATGCTCTCATTGAATACATTTACCCACGTATGCTTTATACATTTGGCATAAGATGAATACCTGTGTAGCGATAAAAGAACGTACACGCTCATTGTGAAACGAGACAATGGCCTATATATCACGGCTATCCGACATGTTTTGTAAAACACCAATCGACTGTGTTGAAATACCTCTCGGTGTAATATCCGAGAATAATTGGCGAGACACGGGTGGATACCGCATGTTAAAGGCACATAAGAAACGATAAGTAGAATCTTGAACCAGGCGAACATGTGATATAATAAAAGAAAAACTACCTGCTCGACCCTGGTGTGCCTGGTAGATCAGAAACTGTTATCAGCATCTACAAAATGAAATGTAAGGATTTTTATGTCATTTACTTCTAGGGAACTTCTCACAGAATTGAAGAACACCGAACTTATGTCAAAAGGCAGCGTTGAGATGTGAGGGAATATCAAGTCTTTATTCGTGATTCAGCCTTAGCGGAGCACGCTTTAGATAGAGCACACAGCACCGATCTAGACAATGTGCGAATGTTAATGGACGGTATTAAAACCTAGGCCAAACGCTTACATGCGTAGACGGTCGAAATTGCTAAGGCAGGTAGACTTGCGGTCAATAAAGCGGATAGAGTGAAGAGTTCCACTATCTGGCGATCAGCGCCTATACAAACGTTAGTAGCCAATATTCATCTTAGACCTATTAATTAATTAAATATTTCAAAATTGTTTAATTTAACCTCGTTCGTTGTGTACTTTTATACTGTCAATCGACCTTGAACGTGTGCACCTGCATCAGATTGATGGGAATACACCGAATTAGGCAACTCGAGTGCTAGTCATGTTCATTAATACATGACTTGACACCACATACGTGACTTACCAGCTAGGCTGCTTTATGGTAAGGACAAACATAGGTGGTACTAAGTCATGTTTCCAGTCCTAACAATAACACTTAGTCTGACGAAGCTTCTGTGCCAGAAGCGATACGATACCGGTTGCATTCAGATTTCTTTGTATTAAGACTACACGATCAGTCCCAAACATTTTCCGATCAATAGTTGATATGTATCAATATTTTGCGACACTATTTTCAATCTGACCCGATTAACATTTTGTGATTCTCGTAGCGCATATTACTTATGAATAATTCGGTCGATAGCCCTGTTTTTATCGAATACTCGTCCAAAATGCAATTTCGCGCCTTTCAAATCGTTTCGCTATCAGCGATAATTTACCCCATTTGCATTCGTGTGTCTTTTACAAAAATGGAAGAAATAAGTGAGGTCTAATCTGTCTCGCTAATATGAAGAACATAGCGCCTCACTGCTACTTGAATAATTCGAATCACGGTACAACAATATTCACAAAAGAGGATGCTTTCGATTTGACCCATTGGGAGAACAATCTCTGGAGCCTCTGCTTTGAAGGTGTAGATTAAAGCGCCGGCGTCATACTACAAAGTGTAAATGATGTTGTTAGCAGCTGACACTGAACCAAAGATGTTTAAATATCGCTTTAAACGTTTATCGAACGCTGCGTTCTTGACTTTGGAATAATATATCTATCCTCGATATTGCATAGAAGGGGCCAATTATATTTTATCTAGTTTAATTGCCGACAAATAATTTTCTTGTCGTCTTAGTGATGTTATTTCATTTTGCTGTCCAGTGAAAGTGATAAATTATCTTTTTGAAGTTTGAAATTTTCTAAGATAATGCTGATGAAGTGTCCCGGATGATGGCGAGTCGAACGCAGAGACCTTATTTAGCCACTAAATGTCGCAAATGTGTTATTCGTTATCATCGTAAAACCTAAATTCGCTCATATTTGAACCCGCTGGAATCATTTCCCGGTCACACTGGTCACATGGCCTTAAGTCGATCATCACGTGGTTATATCGATCCGATCTGTTCACCGCGCATTCATCTATGAATTGACTATTGCTTCCTACTTATGGACATTATGAGTGAAACCTGGCATTAGGCTGCATCGAAATGCGCCAAATAAATAGTGATGTCCTATCCTCGTGTTCCCACTTAACGCCTACCTACTGTCAATCACATAAGAAACTCATTTTGGTGTGTGATATGGATGAAACTTTGATAACGGAAACTCAAGCGGAGAAGGTTATTGTCAGACCAAAAATCAAAAGCTTTCTACGCAGTTTACGGTCCATGTACGAAATTTGTTTGGTCACTTATTCAACACGAGATAGGGCATCAACCATCCTCAGTAATTTTCTCGATCCAGATTCCAAGGTGTTCGGCAAACGTATTCTCTGTCGCGAAGATATCGTTCCAAGTTTTCGAAATAAATTAGATGCTTTTCTCGCACATTTGCCAAAATCCTTTGGCAAAGACCGTTCTCTCTCTCGTGAGGTAATCGGCAATGTGAATTCGAGACCTACGCAGTTACAACGGAAAAGCAATAATGGATTTCAGACAAGGAGGTCAAGGAGGCCACCAGCCTGGACCTATGTTGTCGCTTTAGATGATTTTCCTATGGCATGGTCCAACATCCCAACGTGTATTCCAGTTCGACCTTTTATTTTGGATGGATTTCGAAAAGGCAGGTCCGTCAAAACCGAAGCCAACTACGTTACTAGCATGCAAAAATTTCTGGTGAAATTGCACAATGCCGTATTTCGTGAACCTCGACCGCAACCAGGAATTAGTGAGAATTTTGAATGCAAAACGATTCCGAATTTCTCGCGTCTTCGATCCAATTCAGCTTACGCGGTCATCACACGAATTCGTCGAAGACCTTCCAAAGCTCATCGATTTCAAGCAATTTGTCATTCTGACCCGGGAAAACTAATCAACTTCGGATCAAATTTGATTGCAACATACCCGAGCGTCAGCCCGCTAAGTGATTGGGGCACCGAAAACACAATTGAAACCGATCATCCCATGACGGCTGTCTATACACCACTGGTAATTGGTTCGGCCATTGGCGATCGTGATTCACAGGAACTTAAGGAAAAGGTGTTGATAAATTCCTTTTTTAGTCAGTTCGATTGAAACATTATTTCCGATAAAGAAATGTCAAAGCTACTCCATGCTATTGTTTCTTGGCAAGTATTTAGTTCAATAACAAAACATTTTCTGTTCCGCTACATTAGTTTCTCTACCGCTTAATCGTTGGTCGTTGTTTGGCGTTCCCAATGTTACCATATTTATCGCTTCCACTGGATGTTGAAAACTGAAAAAGGTTAACACTCTTTAAATTTAATATAGGTAAGGTGATACCCCCTACTAGCAAGAATCTTCCGTTTTACGGTAATCTTGACGATACGTTCATTATGTTTTACATATTTCATATTGTCTATCAATGCTAATCCTAACTTTTCTATCGTGTGAATATCGTGAAACTAATTACGGTTTCACCAGTAAAGCTTTTATCGTTTACTGCTGAATAGGTTTACATCGTTATGTATAGGCTATTTCTAGTAACCAATTGCTGGTTAACACGGTATAATTTAAAGTATTTATCACCACTCGGCAGAAGTGATCACGTAATGATCAGCTTTGAGACATTACTTCTCTTTCAAGCCTATCACAAGACCCCGGCGTAATTTTAGGATTGTAGACTGGTGGTTACTCTTCCTGAACTCTGAATATTCCATTCAGTTCTCTGATAAGTCCAGTGTAGGTTAAAATTGGGTTACAATTTTCAGGTGCATGAACTTGTTACATGTCAAGCACGCTCGGCTGCAACGCGTAGAACAGCACCAGAGGGTCATTGGCTGGCTCCTCAAGTTGGTAAGTCTACGGGATCGTCTCTGTTGGCAATACAACTTATTCCCAACTTATCGTTCCTAGGCCGGCTATAAAACTGCTTGGAAAGCTGAAGTCAAATTACAACGTTTGTTTAAGCGCTACTTTGAATTATCTTCAGTTAGGGATGAAAAACGAGTCCCAAGAAATGTCATAGTTGCGACCAGTATAAAGGGGAACACATATAAACGATTAAATTAGATGATGGAACAGTAGTTGATACCGACAACACCAAGGCAACTGCCTTCTTGAGGTTTTTCAGTGGCATTTAACAACGTGATAATTCACCGTATGCATGGTCCGGGTTGCTAAATACCACAACTGCTGGTGTCCCTTTACTAGATCAGTGGTCTTTAAGGCTGAGGTGTATGAGGCACTTAGCCATATTTGCGTCATCAAAGCTAAGGGACCGGATGTCATTCACTCTAATATGCTAAATAATATCGCCCGAGTGCTGACCAGATAGCTTTGAAAACAATTTAATGCATAGTTTGACCATGGAGTGGTTCCTGGTGGGTGGAAAGATACTTTAATATTACCAATACACTAGGGTGGCTGCATATAAACTCTTGTTAACTATAGACCTGTCGGCCTTACTAGCATTGTCTCAAAAGTACTGGAAAAACTACTCTCTGACAAAATCTATCAGCATTTTTGCCGGCATTCACTTATGAGTGTAACCCACAAGTGGTGTATTCAGTGTAATTCTTATCTGAGTAAACTTTTTACTTTTCTGAATATTGCAAATGAAAAGTTTGACGAAGGGAAGCCTTTAACAAAGTCAGGAATCGCCGCCTTCTAGAGATCAATTTAGCAGCAAAGTGCACACGAGGTAGTCTTTTGGATGAATAAAATTAAACATTACAGACAGGACATACGGTTTTCTTTTAGGATTCCCGCTGTGTTTAGCTATAGAAAAATGATCAGTGTGTTTCGTTGTGGTTCGGTACTGGTTCTCTCCTAGTCCTGATTTTCAATGATAACTTGTCGTCGGCCTTGAAGTGTCCATGCTTCGTTTTCGCTGATGCACGACCTTCAGGTCGTATAAACTGGTTATTCCAGCGGACGTACCTACTGAACCTCAATAAGCACCAACTGTTTACAGCATCGGTTGATAAGATTCCGTTTCAAGTGCCGTACAGTTTATTAGAGATTTGGGGGGTATTAGCTAAGATTGAGTTCAAATGGGAAGACCAGTAATATGCTGCGTCTCTACGTGCGCGGAACGTGCTTTTTCGTATAAAACCAATGCTCTTGTGAAGGAAACCTGATACATTTCTGCTACTCTACAAGGCATTAATTTGGCGACATCTACAATATTGTGTCCAAATACGGTGCCCACACTACCAAATGCGTACATAATCCTGCAACTCGTATGATTGATGGTCAGCGAGTGATACCTTACTCTACACGCCTGAAGTCTCTAAATCGTTTCTCCCTTAGGCGCGGTCGTTTAGGAGGTGACTTAATTGAAATATTTTAAGTGACATTCGAAAAAAATAGCTTCTCAATCAATGATCCTGAACTAGGCACATGTAGTCATTCAAAAAATCTTGCTAAGCAGTACTTTCGGATAGATTCCAGAAAACACTTCAGCCTCAGGGTTGTAAATTGCTCGAACAATCTTCCAGAGGATCTAATAGCCTGCAGTTCCGTCGCAAGTTTCTAGCTCGATCTGGAACGTAACTTGAATAAATTGTTTCCTAAATGCTCCCATTTATGGCTATTCAAAAATAGGCTAATCATTTGTAGTCACATTTTCTCGTTTGGTTCTACAACGATGCTAATAAAAATTGAGAACATTTTATTAAATTCGTTGACGTTCTGTCTTTATACGAGATTCTTCTTTATCTGGCCTCTAACCTTACCGGTGAAGCGTAACCGCTTCTTTTTATCGAACATCAGCTATTAGGACTTGTGTTCGCTATAAACAGTCCAGATAAAATTCTGATGTCGCGATCATCAATGATTTCAAACTGACAAAAATGTTTACATTGTTGGGCGCTTCGATGCTGCATTCCACCAAAGAAATTCTAGACGCTCATTTCGCTCGTCAGCCGATTACAGTTCTGCGCAGACTGAACTGAACGGATGGAATTCAAACGAATTTATCGCCAACAATCGAACTCGCGTTGAGTAGGTGGTTATGAGTTAGCTTTCATGATCACCAACGATACGCATAATAAAATTAAATTATTAGAGCGAAACTCAGACGGTGGGATTCGAACTGAGTGGATGAAAAGTGATTCTACAAACCCGATTGCTTCAACTGAATTTCCCCAAACCTGACAAAGCCACCTGCGTAAGGCTCGCTCGAATTGCAAACTAAATGCTCCTTGAATTTCAATTGAACCATCACGAGTATGTAGCGATGAACACAATGAAAAAGCAAGATCTGTTAGTTGTGCCATACGAAGAGTAAAACAGAAGCTAATTTGTACCTATAGTTCGACTCTATGGTCACTTTAAAGTTAATATCTTTTTCAACCATAAATCTTGAAGTTTAACTGCTGAAACTAAACGAGTCATCCATTTCATCATTTTACTTGGACACACTGGCGGGTCGAGATCTTTCGGTGTTCGACTTGTCAAATTGTTTGCACAAAGTTGTGTACTCCAGAAGATTGAAAATTCCGTTGAAAATGAACAAAATTGCTTTTGTGGGTGAATGATAGAAGACCGTATGTTTATCAAGTGAGAGAACGATTATACGAATACGATGCAAGCTAAGATTATTATAAAACTAGAAATATGCTGTTCCCAACGTATGATTTGAAATATGAAGTGAATGAAATTAGGGTTTCCAAAGTAATGTGCTGCTCACATACCATCAACACATTGAAGAAGAAGAAGGCTTTATTCGTTAATACAAATTTTCAGCGAATCAAATTAATTTAACCACACAAGTTTTTAATGCGAATAATGAATATGACAGAAGAGTTAAAGTTGAATTGAAAAAATTTGAGATTGTCAGTCACATTCAATTCCAAAATAGTTTCGATTTCGTCTACACCGGTATTAAGCGTTGTGATGGAAGTTGACGAATTGTAAAAATCCACATGCACAAGTTTCTTTAGTGCTTGACCAAGAATCACTGTGTGATTCTGTGTTTGAACACCGTTGCACGAACCCTATGCAACAGTGACACTTTGTCTGGCTCCAGACTTGTGTTTAATGATGTTGATGATGATGCAACTGTGGCATTCAAGTATAACTTTGAAAATAGGGTTTGTTTCTATTATTTATACCCCCGGTATGCTAACCGCAAGTTGACCGTGAAGACTGTACGGTAGTGAAACCTGGGCCATCCACGCAAGACACGAATAAAAGCCTAATGCTTTACATTTACGAAGCATCTACCACATCTTGAACATATCGTGGATGGACAAAGCAACAATATACATTTGGACAGTGCTTAATCAAACAAATCATCCTTGCGGCAGTTATGCTTTATAAGACCCACAAAAATGTTCACCGGGTAGGATGGTAAAAATATCAAAATATTGTTAGAGATCACTGCCAAAAGTGAAAAACATACTTGTCCATGTGGATATGTAGTGCGTTCTTGAAAACGTCAATGGTTCCGGATTGTACCACGTGAGTAGGTAATCTGTTCCACAATTGCACATTGCGAACGGAAAATACTTATTTGCGACAGTTCAACTTGCTATGTTGTCGGTAAAGTTTAGAATGGTGACCACGCAGATGTGTATTAGGGGAAAGATGAAACAAACAACTGCAAGGATGATTTGTTTGATTAAGCACTGTCCAAATGTATATTATTGCTTTGTCCATCCGCGATATGTTCACGATGCGGTAGATGCTTCGTAAATGTAAAGCATCAGGCTTTCATTCGTGTCTTGTGTGGATGGCCCAGGTTTCACTACCGTAAAGTAAAGCATTTAGTAAGCACTGTCCAACTGAAGATTATTGATCTTCGTTGCCGTCTGTATTGGGCGACTGGTTCAAAGCCAAACTTCTGAGATGACTGATGTTTTGGACGAGAAACGGCTAGCATTCTTGAAGTTCAAAGGTATGCCAACAGATTAAAACTTACGACTTCTAAGAGCGGCTATAAATAAGGTCCATCAGATTGTAAGGCGATGTGCAAATGACTATTGGACTGAAATTAGCCTCAGTAACCAAAAAGCTGTGGATACTTGGAATTTTCACGGTATGTATGCTGGGATCAAGAGAGCCATTGCTCCAAAGAAAATTAAAACGGGTCCCATTAATTCTGTATCTGGTAACCCGATTGTCGACAAAACCCAGCAGATGGAAAGATGGGTAGAGCATTTCTCATTTATCTACTCTAGGGACAGTACGGTTTTACCGCATGCACAGGAAAATGTCGAGTGGTTGCCAACCCATGAGCATAGAGATACTCCCCTAATCTTGATGAGCTCAATAGGGCAATCAACCGTATAGCGAATGGGAAGGAACCTGGTGACGACGGAATTCCACCTGAGCTCATCAAACGCTGTAGAACAGCATTATTACAACCTCTTCACCATTTTCTTCTCTATGACTGGCAGGAGGAGTGTGTCCCACAAGAGATGCGAGACACGAAGATCATCACGAGTGCAACAATTACAGCGAAATCTTTACTCTGAATGTTCTAGTCAAATTATCTATTAAAGTCTTACAGATCCGGCTATAATTTTTAGCTGATACAGTTTACTCCGAATCTCAATGTGGCTTCCGCATGAATAGATCAAGCGTTGAATTGACCATCGCCCTGTGAAAACTTCAATAAAAATGTCAAAACAGCGTTTGCCATTATACGCTGTTTTATTGATTTAACGAAGGCATTCGACTACATTATCAGGTAGGGCCTTTCGAAATGCTTGATCTGATAGGCTGCCCCCAAGAATGCTCCACCTCGTTATTTCGTTTCACTTTGGCATAAAGTGCTCATACCATTTTAACGGTTGAAGTTCAGAACCCTTTGAAATTCGCTGGGGCATCAAACAAGCGTGTGGTCTTGCTCCAACGCTTTTCGGTATTTTTGCTCTGCTTCTGAAGCACGCTTTTGGGACCCGAACAAAAGGCATTTACTATGGGCGCGAAGCGATGCCAAGCTTTTCATCTTGAACCGGTTCAGAGCACAAACCAATGCACGGGATGTGCTAATCCGTGACCTGCTGTTTGTCGACGATGCAGCCATTATTGCTCACTACCTTTTTTATGTATACTGAGCTGACGTGCGGTCGCATTTTTGTTGCTCTCGCACTTTTGACCGTTTCTTCGCCAAATCTACTCAGATTTTAACAATTCCAAAACCCTTTGTTACATTTTGACCAGAGCTATCGGAATTCATACATTTTGTTCTGGTCCATCGATTAACAGCAAAGTTACCGTTTCAACGTAAACATCTCAGTTTGCTCACGCGTGCAAACTTTCTCCCACAGTTAACTATCGTACGGTTTTTGCTTTCATTGCAAAGATCACATCGAACTACACATTTGATACGCCATTCTGTGCTCTACTTTGTGTGGTTATCGAGTTATCACGGATTATTCGTAAAATGACCAAATCAAGAATTATAACCCAGCTAAATCGACCAGTCGAACGGACAACCATTCTTCAACCGGTCGTCCCAATTCAGCCTACAATGCGTGGTCGAGTCACGAGATCCAACACGCACGCGAAAAAATCGATCGATCATGGTGTGCATACGACGGTTGTTCCCCCGACAGCGACATCAAACCACCTTGACCTCTGCGGCAAGTGCCTGTACCCGGCAAGCAATGATAGTGCTTTGGTTAAATGTATTTTTGTGATATACATCTGCACGTGGCCTGCGATGAGACTTTGACCGATGAGTGTGTAGAGATCGTGAATGATAAAAACCTCCCATCCGTTTGCTATTTCTGTATTGACTGTATAAATTCAATAGTGAATCGTAATCGCAAGAGTACACAATTCTCTGCTAGAAACGAGACTAATACAATAGAGAATAGATTATTGAAAATGGAAGAGGAACTTGCAAATTTAAAGAATACTCTACGACCAATGATGAAGACTAAAACAGTTGAATTGAATAATGGAATACGCTCGACCTCACCGCCACAGATTGCTCCTGAAAAGGTTAAATTATTACACGACACTGAGGAGATTGTTAAAAAGGCCTTAAAGCCGAAACCGTCTACCTCGAATGCTCCATTAATCAAAGCTGCCTCAAAAAATAAATCGCCTAGTGTTATCTGCACCGATTCGGTATCAACTAAAACGGCCGCGGTCGTAGAAAATACTTACGGAGAAAGGCGTTTGCAGTCGACCTCCGCTACTCACTCTAAAGCTTCTTCCCATGACTCACGAATATTAAATCAAAAAGGTTCACATTCTATAAAGAATGACGCTCGGACACGCAACAAGAATTCTTATGCACTAAGCGTAATATGTACGAATGTTAGCGAGTCCAACGAAAGCCTGTTTGATAGGAAACACAAACACGATCTCGATAAATTCAAATTCAAATTCAAAGATTTATGGTTAAAAAAGTTAATACTTTACAACAACACAGGATGACGGTATTAATAAAACATGAAAAAATACAATAGTATAAAAGCAATAGAGAATATCAAATGTAAGGCTCACGAATGTTATTCTTTTGCATATGTAAGTCTAATTTCATTTTAAACGCCGCCAGGCAAGGAGAGTCCACCACATGTTGGGGTAGGGAATTCCAAAGAAATATAGCACGTATGGCGAAAGAATGGCGCCGACAGTCAATACGGGAACTTGGGACGTAAAGGGATAAGGTATGTCCGCGTGTCACTTTCCCATCACACACATCAAGCAAGTGTTTTAGTGGATGTCCTCCGGTAGACACAATTCTATATGTTAGAATAATATCGCGTCGTATCCTCATTTGGGTAAAGTCACATAGACGCAGACGTCGCAATCTTTTCGTACTGAACATTGCGAAGACCCATCACTAACTTTGTTGCTCTGTGATAGATTTTATCGAAGAGAGCAATATCCTTTCGCAGCCAAGGAGCCCAGACCTCTACCGCATACTCCATCGTAGGGCGAAGGT
>JACCGJ010016086.1:0-19214 GCA_013407085.1 Atriophallophorus winterbourni | reverse complement strand
TGAAACGATAAGCTATACCCCAATCACGAGGCAATAAAACATCTTAAAAATAAAAAGTTCACTGATCTTGCTCCACTACAAATCAGGCCTTAAATGCAAAGTTGAAACTGGTTAGTAAATATCTCAGTTTTACAAGAAAATCAGGTGGTTTAAAACATTTCGGCACGGATCATACAAGAGAGAAATTTGGTGGTTCTCCGTGTGTCTTCACTCTTCACAACTTGCAATGGATTCATCATCCCGATTGTACAGACTTGCCATGTCATGTAGGCTTACTTTTTACTGAAAAATCAAAACGATCTTCACCAAATAAACAGATCACCTGTCGCTGAATAATATCATTTGGATTGTGAATTAATAAAACCAGAGTATTGGAGAGCTGGATATCAAAATATTAATGCACAAAAGATATGGCAGTCATCATTAAATGTAATGAACATACCGATAAGTACAATGGGTCGATAATAGCCGCTAGGAGGGACATAACGGATAACTTCTTCATAAGACCCAGGATCGAGCACGAATCCATCTGAATAATAAACAACAATTTGCATTAAGCATTCACTACTAATGAGTAACCCATTGTTTGTTTATTTGAAAATAGTTTGACAGCATTTTAGGTTGCTATTTAGCACAGTAATGACCTCGGCGCGTCCGGAGATTTATCACACATCGACTGCTTATAAATCGTTGTACAGCAACTAACGATAAAAATAAGAGTTCCAAAAGTGAAACATTGAGAACTTGATTATAGCGCACTTCCATTCAAATGAAAAAATAGAGAATTAATTCATGCGAGGTCCCAAAACAAATACATTTTGATATTCCTACCAGTTCCTAGATTATAGCAATGAACAAATTGGCTCAGATCAAATATTTCTATATACCAAGTATTCTAAATCTTAATATGGCAACTTTCGGCATTCCATAACGGGATGAATATTCACGGTAAACTTGCCTAATCTTACATCAATTTCTCGACGTAGGAGAGTATATCACAGCACATTATAATCTTAGTCATATTGTGAGGTGCAAAGTACATTAGCAATTCGTGTTAATTCTAAGCTTTCGTATGATAGGCAGAACACCACCTTCCGGTACAGGAAGACAATCGCACACCTGTACCAATTCGGGTTTCGGAAGAATGTCATTAGAAAGCTGCAAGCGATAATATGAGCAGATGGACAAGGTCAGCTGCTATCGAACGATATGCAGTTCATCCAGAGTGGTCAAACGAGCCTTGAGTGTTGTGGGCTTAAAGTGTACCGGTGGGCACGAAATCAATTAACAAATCAAATCGAAGTGACAACCGGAAAGGCATGTTTCATGTCATGGTAATGGTTACTTCAGTTGCCCAAATGATGCAGGCTTGTATTTTGTACCCAATAAACTCCTTTTAGTTGCGTTTTTGGTTTCGTGGGTGAAGACGATTAGAGTTGTACAGGTTGACATTAAGGTGTGTGTGTGTGTGAAACGCGGGAGTGGCGTGTTTACTGTTGCAGTGAGTGTCGCGAAGCCTGTATAAACAATATAATAAACGTTAAAATAGGAAATTTTATTTTGCCACGAATAACCTGACGCATACACTTCCGGATTAACCCAACCGCTGCAATATCACTCAGTTATTAAATCGCAACCTTCTTTTTACACTAAAGCAATGGGATGACCTTCGTTATAAATACGCTCATAGAGAAGCAGGAAATTCCTGACGAACTACCCTACTTATAACGTAATTCCAAACGCTTTTGGTGGCGCTGTGTCCACCGCTTGTTATAATGTTGAATGCTTACAAGCACAAGTTATTTATCATTTTTCTGCTGTTTCAAGCGTATGCCATCCTGATCGTACTGTCCCTACCTGATGAATGCTATCAGCACAAAACCAGTCGCGAGGTATGTGTGATGGAAATGCACTCGAATGAGCATTTTGGTTGAATGAGATAGTTAGCACAATTCATTTGCCCTCAGTAATCGTGAGCATAAGATTAATTTCTATAGCGTTTCTAATTGTAACTGTAGCTAGTAGTACCTCCAAATGAACCAAGCCAAAATATTTGTAGCCACAAGACGGGTATTATTGCAAATTACAAAAAAGCGCCAACATAAGTATATAAACCTCATTACTTTGAATTATTTAGACGCAAAAATACTCAAAACCTAGAAATAAGAAATCTAAAATCAATAATAATTTGTATAATATGTAGATCTACACAATATACCATTGCTACGGATACGCATACTAAATGACTGACAAAATCCACCAAACAAGTTGTTTGATTCGAGCTGCATTGCACCTTTTGTGGGAAAGCTAAGTCCCTACATGAATTCCACGTTTCAAGTTGCAAATGAGATTTATCCTCGACATAGCAAAAAAATTGGCTTTAGCCAAAAACCGGAGGTGTTTTGAATACTGGGTCACGGATATGCATAGATGATGAGTGGCAAAAACCACGACGTATGGCTTTAGACTCCCCCAGTGAGTAGTATACGTCGTTAAAAAGCAGGTCGCGAGCACACTACTCACTGGGGGAGTCTAAAGTCAAACGTAAACTTTTCAGCTTGGTTACATTGTTTACTGACCTCAACCGCATTATCTTTTAGCCACTTCCATAACATGCATGTTATGCTATTAAAATGGTTCAATCGAGCTTGGACTTACTCAAGTGATTTAAACATCCAGTATTAACTAGAGGTCTTTATTTCAATGTGAAGTATGACTTCACCTAATAGTGATATTTTTGATATTTGCAATCATGTTTGTCAGAATATGCACTTGCAAACGAACATCATTCGTGAGCCTTACATTTCATATTCTTTGTTGCTTTTATACTATTTTATTTTTCATGTTTTTATTCATACCGTAATCTTGTGGTGTTGTAAAATATTAACTTTTTTAACCATAAATCCTTGATTCCTTGATTCCTTATCTGGGACAACCGATTAGTACAACGGTAGGTTTATCTCTGATATTGGTTAACAACTCACCTTCCGTAACCTGTGTGAATGAAGAAGTCTTTTCATTTGAATCACGGCTGTGAAAAAATGAGGAATCCAAGGAGTTTAATTACGAAAATGTGAGTGAACTTTAAATTGGGCATAATAACTTATCTCACATTAAATTCGTTTGGTTGTGGTGTAACGGGTTTCATTTCAATCAAACCATTTTCTACCCAGTCATAGCGTTAGCACGCGAGCATACTATGCGAGGTCGTCTGTGATAAACATTCCGCCAGGTAAGATTAACCTTAATTCTTTAGCATACCCTGAAGCAAAATCTGTGGCAAAAGTTGTCGAAATAATAAAAGCGTCAACATGGAAGCCATACCAGCCATACCAGTCCCGTTTCGTGTTGAAGAAACCAACAATGATTACTGGCATTTGTATAGAAAGTGTGAAGTGTTGACACATCAAAAACACTTCGAAAGTTTGCCATAACAACACATTCTAGCACAAATGCTGAGCGAGAAGTGCCAGATAAACCAAAAAACAGCCATGGCAAGCTCATGAAAATCCGGGATGCTCAAGAAATCCGAGAGAACGGTTTGAATGGCAACCTTACAGACTAGTTGGCCTTCCGTGGTGCTGCGCATTGAAGCTGACTTACGTCGCATCCAATGTCTTCAGAATTTGTGTTGGCGAGGCAATAACGGTTTTGACCTCGTTCCATTTAACCTCTCTACCCTATAAACTCTATCGGCCCGATCAGGGACAAAGTGTATAACAACTTGTACTACCAAGAACGGATATTACGCATGATGGATTTCAACCCCAAAATACACGATCGTGTGCCTAAAGATGAAGCTAAAGTGAAACCAGGAGTTTCGTCCGTGAACACGTCAGTTGGACTAACAACAACTGCATCAGAAACTGCTGAAGCATTAGCCAAGTTTTATTCATCTGTATTCAGCCCGAGAGAACCTGCAATTTACATCTCATGTCAAACCATTTCAGCCATGGTATCCTTGAGTGAAATAAATGTCATGTCGAAACGCGTCCTTCTAGCCTTATTCAACATATAAACCAGAAAGTGTCCCGGAACCGACGGAATAACCCCGCTCATATTGAAGCAATGCGCGAACTTGATAAGCAAAACACTCACTTACCTGTTCAAGCAAACACTGGGAAATTGTATGATCCCTATAGATTGGAAACGTGGAATAATTACTCCTATTTATAAAGGAGCAAATCGCACCGATGATTCTAATTACCGACCAGTTATTCTGTTAACTGTGATTTCCAAATTACTTGAGCGCCTCAATGTTGACGACCTAATGAATCATTTTAAAAATAATCAGTTGCTTTTGAGAATACAGACGGAATTATTTCGGTTATTATTACCTGTTTATCTAATTTAATGATAGCCCTGGATACAGGCGGTCGATTAAGGGAAAACAATAGAAGCATGCTACCTAGATATCTACAAAGCAACTGAACCTGTTAACCGTAGCCTACTACTGCAGAAGCTGTAAAGGGTTGGTATCACCTGAAAGATGTTGAATTGGATAAATGACTACCTAACAAATCGCACTACCCACGGGCGTTTTGACGGCGCAATATGAAAACCAATCGCAGCAAGTAACGGAGTTCCCCAAGGTTCAGTCCTTGGTCCGATTCAATTCCTGGTTTACGTTAATGAAATACCGAAAATTGTTCGATGTAATATTTCTTTATTTTCGTAAGACATAAAGATATGGTGTTGCATCCGTAGCCCAAAAAGTGTATGCTATTATAAAACGATCGTGATACGCTTCACAATTGGTCATTGAAAAAACTACCACTTAACTTCAACAAATGCAGGCTGATGAAAGTGAGAAATTTAATCGGGTTCATACACGATATAGGTTCATGTGTTCTTGAAAACTGCAGTGAAGTAAAAGATTAGGGTATCATGATATGCTCCAGTTTGAAAACCTCAATTCAATGTAACTCTACACATGTCCTCAATCTACTCAAACGGGTATTTTGGAAATTGTGGCCCAAGATATTCCCAAGGATCATAAAAACATATTTGAGACCAGTCATGTTCTCCGTGACTCAAGAAAGATGTAGAATTTATGCAGCGAATCTATCACCGCTTAATAAAACTAGTTCTCGGCATACGAAACAAGCCTTATAAAAAGGACAGCTCAACTGAATCTGTTCGACTTTACCTGTCGATGAATCAGAGGTGACCTTATCGTACATCACAAAATATTCCATACAACAAGCCATCCTTCACAGGATTTATTTACGCGAAGGGATACGAGAAATTATCGGACCCTTGAAAATGTGCTGGTGGTACCTCATTCCAGCCTGAACTATGGAAGGTATTTTTGTTCTGTCCGTGTCTGTTTTACTTGGAACAGTTTACCTTCTACCGTTGCTCACTCCACGAGCTTGCACGACTATAAAACGAAATTAGACGAATTTTTTTGAATTATTCGTTTCCAGAACACTTATATACTGCTTAATCTAATTGCTTATCTTGTTTATACACTTACATTTCAATTTTTACCATCACGTGGTGGTTGTTAAGCTTGTTCCTTTTTAGAACATTAAAAATCTCGAATTTCCTTTAATTACAATTTTCATCCTGTATTTCACGAACAATAACAGCCAAAATTCAACACACCTTTTATCCCTCATTTGTTTTCTTATTAGTCCAGATCTACCGAAAGTTTTCGGATGGTTATTGATTGAGAACCCATTGGCGATTGGTGGCCCATGGCTGGCCAATTCAACCTGTTTAATAAGGAATTGTTTAACACTGACGCTGGTATTGAGGTACACAAGCAGCTACCTCTGAACTGACCTTTGTTGCCTGGAACCAATCCGGACTGGCAGAATGTGTAACGTGTAAGATATCTCCGGGTTCAAATGCAAGCCCCGATCCAGGATCCGATAAGGATAAATCACTGAGTGGACTGTATGAAAATAGTGTTCGAACATATATCTGTACAAAATGAAGAAAAGCGAATGATGCTTGAATAACGTTTATCGCAAATGTGATCGCAATTTAAACCATTTCTAGGTAACGATGATCGAGGCACAGCATTCCCGCTTTTTTCTTACACCTTCAGATTCGTTGCTTATTTGGTCATGTATCATTATATCAATATATTTTTATTTAACCATACACACACTATAGCGCTTGCTCTATCCGGTTCGGAAAATTTAAATTTGTTTTTTTACGCTCGCTGTTTTACCTACGATTAATTGGTTCAAGGATACAAAGAAATTTGAGTGCAATCGGTTAGAGCAGTTTTGGGTAACGTTTCACTTCTGACAGAGAAGCTTCGTCAGACCATGGGTGATAATCAGGACAGGGAACATGAATAAGTAGTAGTCAACCTACCACCACTTATTTGACCTTACCGCTAAACAGCCTATAGCACGCCTACGCTGTGTCACGTCTCGTGTGGAATGACCAGGATCAGTGGTCGATTTTCCACCTAGTGTGTATCCACGTCCATCTAATACAAGTGAACACGGTCAAGGTCAGTTGACACAGCGGCCCACATGCGTAAAAGTACATCACTAACGTGACTAAGGTTAAGCTATTTTTGAAGAAAAACAAAAATTTAATTATCTAGTAGGTAGAAGGTGAATAACAACTATTTACCTTCGCATCAGTGCCGAGCGCCAGATTGTAGCGATTTCTGCCCCATCCACCTTATTTGCCTTGGCAAATTCGACTGCCTCCGCATGTAGGCGTTCGTTATACGGTTTAATACCGCGTCTCAACATTTCCACGTTGTCTAGATCGACGCTGTGTTCCGTATCTAAATCGTTCTCCGCCAAGGCGGAATCACGAATAAGGGATTGATATTTCCTCGCTTTCACCCTATTGCGACAGCGCCGCCTGCGGTGGCTTGGTCATGTCTACAGAATGGTAAATGTTCGTATTCCGAAAGATCTACTCTATGATGAGTTGCAATTTGGAAGTCGACTATTGGCAGACCGCACTTGCGGTACAAAGACGTTTGCAAAAAAGATATGAAAGCTATTGACATTGACCCGGTGAGTTGGGAAGAACTTGCTCTTGACCGCTCACTTTGGAGGCATTGTGTAAAGCGTCGTCTGCAAGCTGGGTAGGAGCAGATACAGCTCTTGGCTGCTGAACGCAGATCACGCCGCCGGCGTGCAACTGATGCAATACAACCGAGTTCTGATTATTGTTGCAAGTGCTGCGGGACTGTTTCGTCATTCAAAAAGCTGTAGAACATGAAAATTTATGCGATTGTGATGTACATCCATGGTCGACATCGACCGAAGGAGGCCAACAACATTCCTTCACATCCAGGGATTGTCTCCGGACACGCTTTCGGTGTTCTTCGATTCTAGTATGAATTTCCCTGGAAGTCTGCCCTATGCAAACACCCGAATAGTCTTTACAGTTGATTCTGTAGATGCTGTTCGTAAAGCTAGGTAAACGTGTCTTATCCTTGAGGTGCATCAGAACTGTTCTAACCGATTGCACTCACATTTCTTTGCATTATGAATACACGATCTGTCCAAAATACATTCCAATGGTTCAATGATAATTCGTCCCCGCGTGGTGTATGTAAAGGCAATAGGAATGTTTCATCAGTAATTGTTTTTCAAACTACTCAGTTGGATTTATCCACATGAACTAATATTGAATAAATGAGAGCTGTTAGGAGGCACTAGTCCTAACAAATAAAACAGCCGAATAGTTGATTGTTTGGAACTTGGAACCAGTAAGAACAGTCCAATTCACTAATTGATTTTAACTTTAGACAAACGTTAAAATCTTTATCGATTGTAACATTTGTGATATTATCGATCTGTGTTATAAAAATAGTGCTCACTCGCGTGTAATTAATCTCTGGAAATCGGGTAAAATTGAATCGATATGTTCTATGTTCGCGTACAGTGATTTCGGGATGATCTTGTTTGATCATCTTTTCGAAAGATGCAGCAAACACAACAAGAACTTTAAAAGGTCTATAGTTTGAGACAATATTTTGGAATTTACTGCCTGAGTGGGTGATCTACTAACACTGATGATACTGATTTTTGTAGATATATGGTCGTCTGTACATGAAAATTTCCACAAGCTTTCGTGTTAAATATGGAAGTTGGAATATTTTATAATAAATAACTGGCATTTTACCAAACATTTTCTCAGCAATTAGTTATCCAATATTAAAATCGATATCTCATATGAGACAACTAGTTCTGGCTACAGGCTACAGGCTACGGTGTGGACGTACAAATTTGTGTTCTCATACTTTTGAATCTTATTGCTCGTTCTATTGACGGATCTAGACGGTTCTTATATGATTGAACTCGTCTTAACTTCCTCATTCGGAATATACTATTTTCAAGTCGGAGAAACGCGAATTCATGAAAATCAAAACTTCCAGTTTCTACCCAACATTGCATACGCGTGCAACATTGCTTCCAATCCAGAGTGACGCAACAACTCGGATACCATCAGGAAGATCTCGCTATTTGGTATTTACTGACAGTTATTTCAACACTGTCGGGTCAGATCTCACAGAACAGCCTTTGCGTGAAAGTGTACGCCATTTTACTGTCCGTTGGATTGCACTGCATCGCATCCACTCGTTCTTGCACCCCGCCGAGCGACACCGATCGATAATCGACCGTTTCGCCCAATGTATCGACTCGATCTCGCGAAATTGTAACAATGACCGACACCGTGACCTTAAACGGACCTGACGACGAGGCTTGTAAAAAGTGCAAACTTTGTCAAAAGTTGGTAAGTCCTAGATCGCGTCAAGTTAAATGTTACTTGTGTTCAATTGTTATTCATGCGAACTGTGAAAAGTATTTATCACCCGAATCTGTGACTCTAATTAATAATGAAAAATTACCAGGCATTTGCTATATATGTAATCCATGCAGATTGAAAGTAAATAGTGATTTATCAAGAGCCGAAAACACTGATTCAATTATGGAAAGACGCATGTTCGCTGTAGAGGCGAACCTTAAACGGCTTGAAAACACGTTAGAGTCTTTCCAAACATTTGCGTGTCAGAAAGCGCTGAAACCAGTTCTAAACGCAGTCCCTAACCACATTAACCGCAAGTCTTACAGGGAAGCGCTAGCTACTACAGAAACGCTGATTTCTCCAGAAATCGACCGAAGTCCTTTCCAACAGCTCGGAACGACCGATGAGTCTGCGAATCAGACCTGTAGTCAAGTGAATGAAAGTTCTGAATTATCGAAGGATGTGCATAAGCTTAGACCGAAGAGTTTGAACACTAAAACCCCCCAAAAGATAAACATTGATGATCTAACGGTAATTTGTAGTAATCTCGTTGAATCAACTTCGCCATCGCTAAAGCAACGGGAAGCAGATGACAGGAATCAATGGAATGACCTTTGCAGAAGCTTAGACATCACTGCCTCACCTGCGTCGCTGACGCGATTGTTTAGACCCCCGAACTCACCTCGTGCGAACACACCCAGGTTACTGCGTATAGTGCTCATGTCCCTCCAGGATGTAGAAAATATGTTGCTCGCCTCATCCCTCTTAGTTGTAAACAAATCGACTGTGCGAATATTTCCGGACGTTCCTTGGGAAGAACGGCAAATTCGTCGTAATAATCCGGAACTAGCAAAAGAGGCTACAAATCACAGAGCTGCTATAGTTCATGGTATATAGTTCACTTATTTCGAACGAAGTAGAATCCAGCAACACGATTGCAGTGAATGGAGATTTTTACAAGAGATCCTAGGTTTAAAGGACATATTAACGACTCATGTTATGCGCCTTATACCGAAAAAAGAAACGCATCAGCCTCCTCCTCTCAAAATATCATTCCGCACAGATGAGATGAAGGATAAAATACTCGAGGCGTGGTATCAATGTCAAATTTGCACCTCCTGAAATTCGTATTCGGGCTGTATACGACATAAAACGCACGAACACTATTGTTCCTGAAATGACTTGAGACCTGAGACAAAAAACGTGGAGCAGCCGACTAATTCTGGGTCGGCGAATCCACTACTATGAGCTCTTCATCGTCAACAAAAATCAAATCTCTATCATGCTGTTACACCAATGCTCAGAGCTTTCTGGGCAAGTTCACTGAACTGTATTCACGTGCGACCGTGGCGTCTTGGGATTTGATTGCAGTGACAGAAACATGGTTGTGTAATTCTATACACGACTCTGAACTTAAAATCCCTCATATGATGATTTACAGAAAAGATCGAGCAACAAAAGGTGGCGGTGTCCTCCTCTACTTACATGAAAGCATCAACTGCACTATACTTCTCTCCCCCGAGTTAGATGTCCCAGATACATTGTTTTGCTCTTTTGACTTACATGATAAACGTAAGTGCCTCTTAGCATTGATTTATCGACCCCCTTCTTCATCATCTGCCGCTGACACTGTTCTTTCTAATGCAATACGTTTTGCATTGAAGCTCACATATTCACATTCGCTCCTCCTCGGTGATTTCAATGTACCGACCCTTGCAACACACATTACAGGTGACGATTCATTCAAATGCTTTCTTCAAGAAATAATGACTTGCACCACTCTTTACAACCACGTACAACAACCAACGCGATTTCGATCTGAACAAACCCCATCTAGCCTGGACCTCATACTTACAAACGAAGAACTCATGATAGAATCTGTTTCCTATACAGCTCCACTCGGATTGAGTGATCATGTTGTCATGACATTTGATTATACTTATCAATACGAACCAGCAGGAAA
The DNA here is from genome assembly GCA_013407085.1 of Atriophallophorus winterbourni. NCBI lineage: Eukaryota > Metazoa > Platyhelminthes > Trematoda > Plagiorchiida > Microphallidae > Atriophallophorus > Atriophallophorus winterbourni. The sequence continues at coordinate 8,512 of JACCGJ010016086.1, read as the reverse complement.
TACTCAACGAACGTATACAACTGTGAACTATGACTTGCTTCGAGCTCTTACTACTGCAAATCGATGGGATTTCCTTGAACTCAAATCAGCTAAGGAAATCTGGGAAACGTTTTACAGCCAACTTCGTATTATCATTGACTTATCATCGAAGGTGAAAATAATATCCAGCAAACAGCGTCCGAAAAAGCCTCTCAGAAGCAGTACTCGGAAATGGATGTGTAAGCGTGACAATGCCTGGTTCAAATACTTGGACGATCCCTCTGGGATAACTTGGTGCTACTACACGTTATTGCGAAATAAGTGTGTCTGCCTCATTTGAAAAGACAGAAAAGATTACCAAATCAGTCTTGTCGAAAAATTCATTATAAATCCCAAAGCAATGTATAAACACATCAACGACCTCCGGAATGTTAAAATGGGAATACCGCCACTGGTCTCTGTTACTGGAATAGTGACGTCATTTAAAGATTGTGACAACGCTTTCCGACAGCAATTCGCATCAGTTATCTCACAAGTTTCGACCCATAGACAGCCCTTAAACACTGACAGCTGCAGCCTGCGAATTCTTCACGGAGTGGTGTTCCCCCCAACGTTGTTCAATCAAAATTGATGACGATGAAGAGAACAAGCTCACCCGGTATAGACAATATACACGTAAACATTTTGTACAATCTATCTTCCGAGTTGGCAATACCGACATCTGACGTATTCACGATGATGTTCGAGCAGAGCTTTGTACCAGAAACTTGGAAAACTGCCCTGATTAGTCCCATCTACAAGGGTGGCAAAAGAAATGATCCTTTAAACTATCGCCCGATAGCGTTATTACCAGTGCTATCAAAAGTAATGGAGTCCATAATAGCTGATGCCTTACGGAATCACTTTGAGATTAATAATTTAATCTCCGAGGCACAGCATGGATTCAGGAAAAAACGATCCTGTCTGACAAACTTGCTATTAGCAAAAGAATCTTGGTCTGAGCTACTGGATGCCGGCCACTCCGTGGACGTAATTTATATCGATTTCTCAAAAGCCTTCGATCGTGTGAATCACGAAATACTTTCGTCGAAACTACTCACCTACGGAGTACAGGGTAAACTCCATGCATGGATTAAAGAATGGTTGATATCTCGTGAGATGTACGTGAGAGTCAAAAACGAACTATCCGAGTCGATTAAAGTTGCCCGTGGTGTCCCACAAGGATCAGTCCTCGGACCGCTTTTGTTTTTAATATATATAAACGACTTGCCTACTGTATTACAGTCGTCCGTGCTTATTTTCGCTGATGACGCAAAGCTTTGGCGCAAGATAGACTCCACAGACGACACGCAGAACCTGCAACGGGATCTCGATATGATTCACACTTGGTCCATAGACAACGAAATGCCCCTGAATGCTTCGAAATGCAGCCTATTGTCTCTCAACAGCAAGTCGAGCAAAGAATATTATCTTGGTCGCACTGTTATTAAACCCGCCTCCTCCGAAAAAGATTTAGGTGTGATTATCCAATCAGACTTAGGAAACTCAATGCAATGTCGACTGGCTGCCTGCAAAGCTGAAAACAACTTGGGTCTCCTTAGAAGAGTCCTAGGTTCGTTTGACCCCAATATTGCCTGCAAATTGATTTCAACGTACATCCGTCCTCATGTTGAATATGCTATACCGGCATGGGATCCTTGGTTGAAAAAAGATATTCTGCTATTAGAAACTCCACAGCGCAGAGCGACAAAACTCGTTCTGGGACTATCAAATTATCCATACGAAACGCGACTTAAATTATTGAATTTGCATTCGGCTGAATACAGACGGAAACGAGGAGCACTAATATTCATTTGGACAGTGCTTAATCAAACAAATCATCCTTGCGGTCATTTGTTTCATCTTTCCCATAACACACATCTGCGAGGTCACCAATCGAAACTTTACCAACAGCATAGCAGGTTGAACTGCCGCAAATATGCATTTTCCGTTCGCAATGTGCAACTGTGGAACAGTTTACCTACTCGTGTGGTACAATCTGGAACTGTTGAAGTTTTCAAGAAATCACTAGATATCCACATGGACAAGTATGTTTTTGATGTTTGACAATAACCTAAAAATATTTTGATATTTTTTACCATTTTTTACATTTTTGTGGGTCTTGTATAGCATAGCTTTTTACCTGCATATAATCTATGAATAAATCTATGAATAAACTTTCGACCTGCTGGCTCTAGAGTTGAGTTTCGTTACCTTATCGGGTTCTCCAATATTTGCCATCCAAAAACGGTTTCATTTGAGTTGACACTGGGTAGAGACGAAAGATCTCCACTACGCTGTTAATGCGCAATTAAGTTTTATTTCAGCCATTTTCATCAGTCTGTGATACATAAGCAGTTTATGTTCTGAGTTTTCGGTATATATTGAAGGCGACAAACAGACAAACACTTGGGTTTCAACGTTTTTGAGGTATTCACTTTCATTTTAAATCTATATTAAAGTTTTCAGAGGAAAAAATGGAGAGTAAAAGTGGATAGCTTGAGTAAATCAATACATTTCGTTGTTGTTTCTTTCGCGAAAAATTGTTTTTCCATGTTAAAAGGTCGCCTAATTCAGTGTACACATAGTAGCTACATTTACTTTAAAATTTCATCATTGAAATATGCCCACAGGAGCCAATCACGAATGCATTATAAAAGACCAAACCTCTTTTCTTTCCGATGCCAAGACGGTTTTCGTCGCTTGAATCTTGGTGGTTGGAATTAGCTTCAACTTGATTGTGTGGCTTTCGGGTGACTGCTGTGAAGAAAATACGTGGATTAGTTGATACGATCAAAACCGAGAACCGGGTTTTGTAAACTAACTTGGTAAGCCACGTTGTACAACAAACACAAGATGAGTGAACATATTTCTATGGTGTTTGTACCGGGAACTTTGAAAAAAGTCCATAGTAGGTCTAGCTTAGGCAAATGAAAACTTAGAATAAGAGAGCGAGAGACAGAGAGAACTCGACATTACATTATATTGTTTATCATATAGGATAAGAATAATTGTTGCATCGTCCATCGTTAGATGAGATACAAATGGAAGTTTATCTTATAACTCATTTCGCATTAACTAAAACATTATTTCAATTCAATTCAATTCAATTTTAATGGTCTAGAAAGCATATAGCTTTACAAAAAACCACAGAATAATATTGGAACTACGAATAATATAACAAACAAAAACGGGATTCGGTTGCTCACTGAACAGTTCAAGAATCAGGTAAAAATCCAAAGGGTAGAATTTGTTTTCGATTGGTGGGATGACAAATGTAGAGGCATGGGGTCAAGATGTATAGTTTTCTTAAGGGTTAAAAAGACATTAAGACTTTCAGTAAACAGGAAATATGTGACAAAATTTCGGATCTAACACAGGGCCGGCAATATAACGGAAAATGAATGTGACTGATCAAGGAACCATATTCATAAAAATAAAGTTTGTGATTAATCGATTACGGTAGTTTGATTGACCGACGTCACGCTAAGACGGTCGAACTAACAAAAACTGATAGGAATGCGGTAAACAAGGTGGGTGGGTCAGATATATTCACAATCTGGCCTTTGGTGCTGCATAACCTCTAGTACTGGCACGAATTAAGCAAGCCGGCTACTCGGTCTGCCGATGATTATCACACCTACACACAACCAAAACAATAATTGGATTACACAGCATTCATGAGATGATTCAGTTGATCGTGTTATCACCTATCTATCTTAACAAGCTTATAATTAATCAGGTGATTGCAATTTAAACCCGATATCTGTTCGTACGGAAACCCTTGGTCTGAGGAAGCTTCTGTGTCAGAAGAGAAACTTTACCTACAAACGGTTTCATTACAAACTTTTAACCCAATGTATTTTTGACGATTTGTTTGCCGCAAACGCTTTTCAATCGGAAGATAAAGTATTTCCTTCGGCCTGGTGTCAGCTGTTCATCGTCAAGTACTTACAATGCTCTCCTGTCATAAGGGTGATATTGAGTACTCTTTCCATACGCAAATTTTGATACTTGGGATGATAGCGGAACTAATTATGGGATTCTAGGATTGAAACAAAAATTTCTCCGGGAAGGATTATAAATAACCAAACGGCACATTATATATTTAAAAATAATTATAGAAGTTTATGATTACTAGGATTCGAAATTCTAGTTTTATATAGAGTATAGGTTGTTTAAAATCGACCAGGGATAAACGAATTACTCCGGAGATGGTAAAAAGGTTATATTTAAATGTCACTGTTGCAACGTACAACGAACCACGATGCTTAAACACAGAATCACAAAGTGATTCTTGGTAAAGCACTCGAGGCGCATATGGATGACCAAAGTAATGCGTCTCCCACATCCCCCGCACTTACACACCACTACCGATTTCTGGCTGTTTGCCGACATCATATGGAGACAGTAAGATCAGGTTCAGTGAGCCTTGAAACAGTGGTAATGTGGTAAACAACGTTATAATTGTGCGCTGATGTTGTGTAGGGTTCTTACAAAAAACCACAATGTTCAAATACAGAATGACACAGTGATTCCTGGGCAAGCGCTCAATGCGCATATGAAAGACCAAGACGGGATTGACCATTTTTACCTCCCAACACACACACTGGTAAGTAAAGTACCGTGCAACTCGTATCGTATGCGTGAAATAGCGATATTTGTGAAACATACCAATGTACCAAGCAACTCGATTAGATTTTGTGAGCACACGATCATTTCGTTGATTTCCACTACTTCGTCACCGACTTCAATCGATCCTGTTCAAATAAGCAATAAATTGATAAATAAGGACAATTTTTTAAACCGTTGAGTGCGAGTAGAAACAAGTTACCGTTTTGATCTGCTACACTTCCCGACACTAGTTGTGCCACAGTCATAGATCCAGTGGCCTCATGAACCTTCAGCGTCAAGCCAAATGGCTGGCGACCTTTCACCAAAGTAACAATCTGTAAATATTTTAGGTTGCCGAGCAACGTCACCTTGACAACTGGATCGTCTTCACATGATTCATCATTCGCTTCGGAAATAATGGGGATAAATGACTTTTTCGCCACGGCATCCAGGCACAAGATCAAGGACTACGAAGTGCATAGAAAAGGGCATCCAAAGAAATACCTTTAAATGTGGTTTTGCAAGCAATTTGACCAACACAACGGATTCATTTATATAATGGTGGCACCGAAGTTGGTCATACGCCTGGATAATTATTGTAGCATATCTCACCTCGATTGCGACTTGTTTCGCTTTGAGCAAATCCGAAGTAACCGTGGGCCGGGTTAGGAAAATTTTATGGACTGCATTCTCAATGTATACTCCCCAATCATCCATCTAACATCAGTGTTTTTTTCCAAAACGGAATCTATTTACTTCGACGTCGATTGCCTAACGCGTCTTCCTTAATAGCTGATTGGTTGTTTCTCATTCCCATCGATCCATCGTGTTGCTATTGGATCGCAGTGGGGTACGATGAAACAGCGAACATGGGAAACTAGGATTGTCTGGCGTTGATGGAATAAAAATCAATAAAATCAATAAATTATTATAGACATTTCGTTCTGAAAAATAGTCTTATATCAGTTGGAAATAAACTTACTATTCAACTACAACAATGGCAGAAAGTACTGTGCTTCTGGAATTTCCTGGCATGTAAGACCTTGAATAACAAGCAGGAACATTTCTATGAAATCGAATTCCAATTCGATAGAACATAACAGCGGAGTTTGGCTGGATCCTACTGTTTTTCAAACCATATTTTTGCAATCAAGACATGTTGGGCGTTTTGAGAGCACGAATTTTTGTAAACGCTGAATCGTCACAATATTGAATGGAACAGCGAATTTGCTCACAAAATAAAAGTTTGAAATTCCACGTGAGGTCGGCAAACAATTGAAGACGCTGAAACGAACTTTAGCATCTCCACCTATTGCGGCCAAACAGCTCGACACCCATTATGAGGTTTATTAGCCAATGAGGCAAACACCTCAAAATCTAGTAAATGCAGCATTAGGTTGATATTGTTAACAGTTTATACCACCTCTGCAATGTGAGAGTGGAATCTTGTATATCCCGACCAAGACAAATCCTCCATCAAGACTTAATTCGAAATTACCCGTTTTTATGTGCCTTTAAAAAAACAAAACGTGTACGCAATCTACTCAAATGAGTATTTGGGAAATCTTCACCCAAGATAGTCCCAAGGATCATGAATACATATTTGAGACCAGTCACGGAATACGGTGTACAGTCATGGTCTCCGTGGCTCGAGAAGGATGATGAACATATGCAGCGAATCTATCACCGCTCAATGAAACTAGTTCTCAGCAAACGAAACAAGCCTTATAAAAAAGGATGGCTCAACTGAATCTGTTCGACTTTACCTATCGACGAATCAGAGGTGAACTTATCGTACTTTACAAAATATTCCATACCCCAAACGATCCCTTACAGGATTTATTCACGCTAAGGGATACGAGAAATTTTTAACCCATGGATATGTGCTGGTGGTACCCGATTCCCTACTGAACAGTAGAAGGTATTTCTATTCTGTCCGTGTCTGTTTTACTTGCAACAGTTTACATTCTACCGTTGCTCACTTCACCAGCTTGCAAGACTTTAAGACGAAATGAGACGATTTTTTTAATTATTCGTTTCCCGAAAACTTATATACTGCTTAATCTAATTCCTAATCTTGTTTATACACTTGCATTTCAATTTTTACCATTCTATTATTATTGCTAAGTTTGTTGCATTTTAGACCTTGAATTATCTTGAATTATAGTTGCTTCGACGCTTTTAGGCATATCTTCCCTGAATCTGCTCAGATTTATACCATTTTACGAACTCTGTGTTTTGCTTGACAATATTTCTCGGAATACATATGGTTTAATCTTATCAATTGCAGCAAAGTTACCAATTCGACGTAAATATCTCAGTTTGCTCATGCAAGTGAACGTTTCCGCGCCAGGAACTATCCAACGGTTTTTACACTCATTGCAAAGATCGCATCGAGCTAATCATTTTGATACCCGATTATGTGCTCTATCTTGTGTGGGTAACGAGTTGTCATGGCTTATTTGCTAAATGACGAAATCAACCGTTCGATAACCGCCTAGTCGATCAGTTGAACAAACACCCATCGTTCAACCGACCAGCCCAATTCAATCTTCTAACAAGGGTGACGGCGTCTTGGGATCCAACACACAAATAGAAGTCGATCGATCTAGCTGTGACTGTGAGGATTATTCATCCGACATTGACACGGAACCAGCGTGACCTTTGCTCCGTGCTTGGATCCGGTAAGTAGCAATTCAAAGTTTTAATGGTCTAAAAAGCAAATACTTTACAGTAACCATATATTAAAAATATTGGGAATGCGTAAAAATAACAAAGATGTTTTGTCAGCTTATTTACTTGGGTGCGAGATTGGATTTGGTCAACATATACTTGTCAAGTTCAGCGTTGATCATGTTCAGGCTTGATGCACAAATGATATGCGGAGGCAGAGAGTTCCATCTAAAACAAACTCGGACGGCATACAAGAACCTTCGAAAATGTTATCTAGAGTGTGAAATGGTTAATTTGTAGCCATGAGAGCTGCTATCAAGTGCTTCTTGCCGATAAAACAGGTGTTCAAGTAGGTGATTCACTGTATGCATAATGTTGTACAGTAGGATCAAATCACCCCAGACACGGCGGTACGAAACGTCAAATAGGTTCAGAGTTACAATCCTCTACTCGTATGGCATGTTATATAGTCACCAGTTTTGTAGCTCAGCGGTATACACGTTGCAGCAAGGCCATCTCCTTCTGTAACCATGGCGACCATGTTTGAACAGCGTACTACATTGTGGGCGGATATAGGCATTATTTATCTGGAGGAGTACCTGTTTATGAAACTACCGAAGATCCTTCTGAGCAGTGCCAAGATTTGGCAAAGCGTTTTGTATACCACAGAACACTCAGAACTCAGAACTCAGAAAATTTTATGGTAGAAAAAACAGTAAGCTTAACAATAACCATAGGATGACAAGGTATATGGAATATATAAAAAAATTTAAAATATCTCAAAAATTAATAGGGACAGTCACATACCGCATGGTTCGTCATAAACTCATCGAGAGTGGAAGCGAAAACCTCAACAGATTCTGAGCGTGTGATTTCTTCAGGCAAATAGTTCCAAGTGAAACAAATTCTTACCGAGAAAAAATTACGACGAATATCCAATCGAGAATGCGGAATGCTTAAATCCTTTGAATGTGTTCGTGTTCGGGTTAGGCCAAAGTGTTTAAGGGGATGGTTCTCAGTATGCAGGATTTCGAATGTCAACACGAGGGCACTACGTATCCGTCGTTGGGTAAAATCGTGTAGGTTCAGTTTTACCATTCGCTCCGTGAAAGGCAAATTTATGTATCGGGAGACCAACTTTGTAGCACGATGATAAATCCTGTCGAGTAGTTCGATATCCATCCTCAGCCATGGTGCCCAGGCTTGG
>JACCGJ010016085.1:0-33669 GCA_013407085.1 Atriophallophorus winterbourni | reverse complement strand
ATTTGTGAGACAAGAGCGGTGAGATCGAAATCCATGCTGCTCTGGCGAAAACAAATTATGCGATTCAAAGTGTGCGACCATTCTTTTCGAGACTATACGTTCCATGACCTAAGCAATAACAGGCCGAAAGTCTGTATATTGTTTCTATTGATTTGGTAAGGAAGTGTCCGTTCGATAATATTGATTATAATTTTCATTAATGTTATATGGAGCAGAACCTGATTTAGATTCCTAAATTGTTGATACATTTTTATTGGGCGATTATCATTTTTCACGGGGGTGCTATTCCGCAAGTCAAACAACAATTTCTAAGATCTGGTTCGCGAGGAGATAGAGCCGTATCGGGAAATAAACTATCTCAAAATCTCAAACTATAAATGACAAATAGTTGCTCAAAACAATGCAAATAACGTCACTAGACAAAGAACAGAGGAACAAAGCTATACAAACTAAAGAGGCAGATATTCATAAAATCTGATCTTGAGAATGCTTGTTTAAGTTAAGCTGCGGCCTGAGTAAAATCCATCTGAAATATCGTTCATGTTCCACGAGTTTCCGTTGAGACCCCACAAATTAGAATGCAATTCACAATGAGATTTTACTTTAGTGGAAGATCGAGAGTCTCGCCGTGAAGGTGGTACGACTAGTAACACAAAACAGGGGGATTTTCACTCTAATGAAACAAAGAACGTATGCAGCCTGTAAAAACAAAACGGACTGTGCTATATAGAAGTGTTAATTTGCGCTCTCATATAAAGATTCTAATTTGCATGCATTTCCATCACACACGCACCTCACAACTGGTTTCGTGCTGTTTGCACTCATCAGGTAGGGACAGTAGGATCAGGATCCGCATGCACCGAAACAGTACAGGAATAGTAAATAAAGTTTGAACTTACAAGTCACTGTTCCATGAAGTTGGAACGACCAACCTTTTTAACCATATGTGCCCATACAAATGGGTTTAACCAGTGTTCTTGATTACCATCACTTTTAAGTATATCGTCATGCAGCGTATGACAAGTGCCATTGTGGATAATCTTAATAAGTCGATCGCGTGTTGTTTAAAGATTGGTTCTAGAAGGATAAGCACTCAAAAAAGATCGAAAGATACATGGGTATGTGGAGAAGACTATGGTCGCAGCAACCCAATAACGAAATAGGTATACTTTTAACCTTGGATCCAGCTATTCACTGTGGGCCACAAGACTTTCGTTCTATGTCGACCGCTTAAAGTTGGTCGAGTAGCACAAGAGGGGAATAATACCGAAGTCAATCCATGAACTCATATACCAGTTGACAGAAGACAAGTTGGAAAACAAAAAACGCAAAATCACAATAGGCAATTGTTCAAAAGGAATTTTTCAGTACGTGTTTCACTTAAAAAAAGAAACTCAGTATCATTAATACGGTATAAAATGCAAATTTGCGTATACAGTTAGAAAACCCTAAATTCAATAAATAGACCTTATTTATAACGAAACAGTGCATTTAACATAATGATGATGAAACAAAAACACCACTGCACACAAAAATGCGAGCGCATTCCAATATCGAGCGGAACAAATTCAGAGGTGTGTGGGTGGATCGATCATTATCGCGTTAACTCCAACAGGTCATTGATGAACACGAACACGCACGTGCTTGGTGGACCGAGAGATACAAATTGAAACAACTGAAACGGTGACCTACGTAAAACAATTGCAAGATTCGTGCTTATACATCGAAAACTAGGGTCAGGACATGTATGATGAAGAATACAAGGAAGCCGTGGAGCTCATACAAGCAAGTTGGCAGGTATGCTCAGCATGGAATATGAAACAGATACAGGTAAAACATATAAACAGTCACGGAGTGCTGCTGTGAAAATGAACAAAATGAGGAATAGCCCACAGCATTGAGTAAAAATCTGGTTTCGTGCAGTTTGCACCCATCCGGTAGTACGATCGGGATCAGTATTCCTTGAAACAGTAAAGCAATGGTAAACAGATGTCTGATTGAAATGCATGCAAATGAAGACTTTTGTTAAATATGGTGGGTTTCGCTCCATCGGTATGCATGTGGGTACATGTAATCGAACGGTTTGGTCGAACTAACCTTACACAACAAGGACATATAAGTTGGAAAATGAAGTTGTGTTTGGTGATCAAAGGCAAACGTTAACCAGCTGCAGGATATGATCTGATGAGCAGCTTAAAACGGCCTTGTGTTAACTGCAATGGCAGTTTACAGCCAACAAATTCCAAGTGAGTGCGGTATCACCATTTTTCTTTGCGTACACATAAATATTGACTATTTAAACCTTCACTTGGGAAAACATGCAAAGGATAAATTGAAATGAATGTGCAAATGTATTTTTATGGCTGAACACTGAATGGGGTTACACACATAATCAACTTCGCCATCGCTAAAGCAACGTGAAGCAGATGACAGGAATCAATGGAACGACCTTTGCAGAAGCTTAGACAGCACTGCCTCACCTGCGTCGCTGACGCGATTGTTAGACCCCCGAACTCACCTCGTGCGAACACACCCAGGTTACTGCGTGTAGTGCTCATGTCCGTCCAAGATGTAGAAAATATGTTGCTCGCCTCATCCCTCTTAGTTGTAAACAAATCGACTGTGCGAATATTTCCGGACGTTCCTTGGGAAGAACGGCAAATTCGTCGTAATAATCCGGAACTAGCAAAAGAGGCTACAAATCGCAGAGCTGTTATAGTTCATGGTGTACCTATTTCGAACGAAGTAGAATCCAGCAAACGTCTGCAACACGATTGCAGTGAATGGAGATTTTTACAAGAGATCCTAGGTTTAAAGGACATAATAACGACTCATGTTATGCGCCTTATACCGAAAAAAGAAACGCATCAGCCTCCTCCTCTCAAAATATCATTCCGCACAGATGAGATGAAGGATAAAATACTCGAGGCGTGGTATCAATTTCGAAAATTTGCACCTCCTGAAATTCGTATTCGGGCTGTATACGACATAAAACGCACGAACACTATTGTTCCTGAAATGACTTCGCTACCAAGTCAATCAAATGCACCTGAGACAAAAAACGTGGAGCAGCCGACCAATTCTGGGTCGGCGAATCCACTACTATGAGCTCTTCATCGTCAACAAAAATCAAATCTCTATCATGCTGTTACACCAATGCTCAGAGCTTTCTGGGCAAGTTCACTGAACTGTATTCACGTGCGACCGTGGCGTCTTGGGATTTGATTGCAGTGACAGAAACCTGGTTGTGTAATTCTATACACGACTCTGAACTTAAAATCCCTCATATGATGATTTACAGAAAAGATCGAGCAACAAAAGGTGGCGGTGTCCTCCTCTACTTACATGAAAGCATCAACTGCACTATACTTCTCTCCCCCGAGTTAGATGTCCCAGATACATTGTTTTGCTCTTTTGACTTACATGATAAACGTAAGTGCCTCTTAGCATTGATTTATCGACCCCCTTCTTCATCATCTGCCGCTGACACTGTTCTTTCTAATGCAATACGTTTTGCATTGAAGCTCACATATTCACATTCGCTCCTCCTCGGTGATTTTAATGTACCGACCCTTGCAACACACATTACAGGTGACGATTCATTCAAAAGCTTTCTTCAAGAAATAATGACTTGCACCCCTCTTTACAACCATGTGCAACAACCAACGCGATTTCGATCTGAACAAACCCCATCTAGCCTGGACCTCATACTTACAAACGAAGAACTCATGATAGAATCTGTTTCCTATACAGCTCCACTCGGATTGAGTGATCATGTTGTCATGACATTTGATTATACTTATCAATACGAACCAGCAGGAAATACTCAACGAACGTATACAACTGTGAACTATGACTTGCTTCGAGCTCTTACTACTGCAAATCGATGGGATTTCCTTGAACTCAAATCAGCTAAGGAAATCTGGGAAACGTTTTACAGCCAACTTCGTATTATCATTGACTTATCATCGAAGGTGAAAATAATATCCAGCAAACAGCGTCCGAAAAAGCCTCTCAGAAGCAGTACTCGGAAATGGATGTGTAAGCGTGACAATGCCTGGTTCAAATACTTGGACGATCCGTCTGGGATAACTTGGTGCTACTACACGTTATTGCGAAATAAGTGTGTCTGCCTCATTCGAAAAGACAGAAAAGATTACCAAATCAGTCTTGTCGAAAAATTCATGATAAATCCCAAAGCACTGTACAAACACGTCAACGACCTCCGGAATGTTAAAATGGGAATACCGTCACTGGTCTCTGGTACTGGAATAGTGACGTCATTTAAAGATTGCGCTAACGTTTTCCGACAGCAATTCGCATCAGTTATCTCACAAGTGTCGACCCATAGACAGCCCTTAAACTCTGACAGCTGCAGCCAGCCAATTCTTCACGGGGTGGAGTTCCCCCCAACGTTGTTCAATCAAAATTAATGACGATGAAGAGAACAGGCTCACCCGGTATAGACAAACATTTTGTACAATCTATCTTCCGAGTTGGCAATACCGACATCTGACGTATTCACGATGATGTTCGAGCAGAGCTTTGTACCTGAAACTTGGAAAACTGCCCTGATTAGTCCCATCTACAAGGGTGGCAAAAGAAATGATCCTTTAAACTATCGCCCGATAGCGTTATTACCAGTGCTATCAAAAGTAATGGAGTCCATAATAGCTGATGCCTTATGGAATCACTTTGAGATTAATAATTTAATCTCCGAGGCACAGCATGGATTCAGGAAAAAACGATCTTGCCTGACAAACTTGCTATTAGCAAAAGAAACTTGGTCTGAGCCCCTGGATGCCGGAAACTCCGTGCACGTAATTTATATCGATTTCTCAAAAGCCTTCGATCGTGTGAATCACGAAATACTTGCGTCGAAACTACTCACCTACGGAGTACAGGGTAAACTCCATGCATGGATTAAAGAATGGTTGATATCTCGTGAGATGTACGTAAGAGTCAAAAACGAACTATCCGTGTCGATTAAAGTTGCCCGTGGGGTCCCACAAGGATCAGTCCTCGGACCGCTTTTGGTTTTAATATATATAAACGACTTGCCTACTGTATTACAGTCGTCCGTGCTTATTTTCGCTGATGGCGCTAAGCTTTGGCGCAATATAAACTCCACAGACGACACGCAGAACCTGCAACGGGATCTCAATATGATTCACACTTGGTCCATAGACAACGAAATGCCCCTGAATGCTTCGAAATGCAGCTTATTGTCTCTCAACAGCAAGTCCAGCAAAGAATATTATCTTGGTCGTAATGTTATTAAACCCGCTTCCACCGAAAAAGATTTAGGTGTGCTTATCCAATCAAACCTAGGAAACTCAATGCAATGTCGACTGGCTGCCTGCAAAGCTGAAAACAACTTGGGTCTCCTTAGAAGTCCTAGGTTCGTTTGACCCCAATATTGCCTGCAAATTGATTTCAACGTACATCCTTCTTCTTTTTATTGTATATAACTCATAACTCCATCCTATGGTTATTGTTAAGCTAAATGCTTTTTAGACCATTACAACTTTGAATCACTTTGAATCCGTCCTCATGTTGAATATGCTATACCGGCATGGGATCCTTGGTTGAAAAAAGATATTCTGCTATTAGAAACTCCACAGCGCAGAGCGACAAAACTCGTCCTGGGACTATCAAATTATCCATACGAAACGCGACTTAAATTATTGAATTTGCATTCGGCTGAATACAGACGGAAACGCTGAGCACTAATATTCATTTGGACAGTGCTTAATCAAATAAATCAACCTTGCGGTCATTTGTTTCATCTTTCCCATAACACACATCTGCGAGGTCACCAATCGAAACTTTACCAACAGCATAGCAGGTTGAACTGCCGCAAATATGCATTTTCCGTTCGCAATGTGCAATTGTGGAACAGTTTACCTACTCATGTGGTACAATCTGGAACTGTTGAAGTTTTCAAGAAATCACTAGATATCCACATGGACAAGTATGTTTTTGATGTTTGACAACAACCTAACAATAATTTGATATTTTTTTACCATCCGACCCAATGTACATTTTTGTGGGTCTTGTAAAGCACAGCTTTTTACCTGCATATAATCTATGAATAAATGGATAAAATCCAGAATCCTATAATGTTCACACGCGTTTGTTCTTTGGTAGAATTTTCAGTAAAAATAAGAACGTAGATTTCACGCTCAAATAACTTACTATATACAATCCGAATCACATAGTAGATTATTTTGTTTACATAATGAACTAACTATGACACACACTTTCAACACAGGAAAATATTATCCCTATTTACCAGTGAGCCTTGTACGCTGCTCTACGTTCCGTGTTATAGCAAAACTACATACCATACTGATTCGCCTAATGGTTGATACAAAGTCATTCTGGAATGCAGGTCTTGGACGCGTTTACCGTCGAAATGAGTATACCTAAAGTCTGTTGAGTTCGTGTTCGGATCGCAAACCCCATTTTGCCAGCACCAACTTATGCAACAGCAAGCGTCATGGCCTCATCCCCTTGTTCGTAGGACTCACCAAATTGACCGAACCACTAAGTGGTACTCGAATGAGGGTTATGTGAAGGATGGCCGATCATATCTCAGTATGTGATGAAATCTCGGTGTGATTTGTAGGGATGTTGAAAAAGTTCGAAAACCACTTTAATGAAGCCGACTACATGACCTTCCACGTTCGTTCATGATAAACCATCAAATTTCTTTGGAAACATCGCCGTTCTGTTAAGTAGAACCCCAAGATGGATGAACCAATTAGCTGCATTAGATATTACAATAATGAATAATCGGTTGCCTATCAAAACGCTTCAACAATTATTGAACCGGCTATTGTAAGCCTCTAAACACACGCCTGAATGCATCTCTCAAGTAAATCCTTGGGTGTCCTTTCGAGTCGCACGTGTCAGTATAGTGTTTAACACACGTGCACGAGCTTCGCTAATAAACCGATTCTTTCTCGTAGTGAGCGCAATCGGAAACACCACGGACTCACATGTGTGATAAATAGGTTTCATTTGTTTGGTAGTAATGTCGATATAGAGAAGCAGATCAACCTGCATAGGTTACGCTGGTTGGGTCACGTTTTACGGATGCCGGACCACCGACTTCCGAAACAGATTATTTTTGCGGCGCCACATCCTGATTGGCGTAAATCTCGGGGTGGCCAAACCGTCACATGGCATAGGCAGCTAAAAATTCTTACTAGTAACCTTTCCAAAGTAGGCGCAGCTCGTCTTCCAGGCTGGTGTCCCCGCGATCATATATCGCAATGGTTAGTTACGCTTCAGGATATGTCCCGAAACCGTGTTCAATGGCGGTCCTGCACTAAGCATCTTCTTGGAGTGTTTGTATAACCTTGTATGTTGTCAAGCGGAGTGACGAGAAAAGATTGTTATGAGGCATGACAGTGAAAGCCGCAAGGAAGCTGCCGTGCTGATGTTGCTCTACTCGTTCACGAAACTTGTTTGAATGCATGTTCCATTCGAGGTGTAGGCACCTCTTCCCAGTTTGTTTGTGCTTACTCTTCTATAGAAGCCGTAGCAATTTAAGTCCCACCCTTCCCCATCTTTTAGGATTTTACTTTTTCATGGTTGTATGGCAGTTAAGCATTTGGTACGTGCTACCGGTGTAATGCTGTCTTTGATGATGATGATGAAGTTTCATTTACAATAGCCACTTACGATTCGACTAGATATGACTGCGCGAAGTGCACTCTCCGCGGTATATATGTATAGCCGTTATGTCGTATGAACCCTAATCAAATAGTATTAAATTCGAAGGGGAGTGTGCAGAAACCGTAATTCTGTATGCAGTGCATCCAGAAAAAAACGCAAATGTGCGACGTAGCACACACCGGTGGGAAATTAACGTTAGATCTATTTGAACCAATTGTTACTAGTGCTTTTGAAAGGGTAGCAATGAGAAATATTGGACTTAGTTAAAAACCTATATCCAATCAAATTTTATTTTCATTCGATGATACACTGATACAAGGTTTTTAGTAAGTACACAGGTTGACAGTAGATATTTCAGAAGTCTCCGTTTGTGGTTTAAGCCTGTAAATGACTCGTAGTCGGGTGACAGGACTAGTAGCTAAGGCACATGACCTAATCAACGACCTAATCCACGTCATTTTTCGGATACTTACATTGCGTACTAAATAGCACAAACTAACTTTCGCGACATTAGAAATCACTAACCTGATGTGAGAAATAAAGTGGGAGACTACAGGGATGAGGAAACACCAACGAATTAGCTCGTTCTTGAGCATAAACGGAGTTTCACACCCACACAAAATCAGTTCGAATGTCGTTTCATGACCTAAAGCTGGCAAACTTCTAAATCCAAAATCTCACCTGAAACGAACTAATGTTTAAACGCGGAATATGTGTGAATGCAGAACATAAGCGTACTGTTTCACGCGTTAATGCCCACAGTTGTCACGCAAAGTACGCGAAATTATTTTAGCCACTGCATTCATATAATCCGTAAACCATCCGCCAGTTTGCCTTCAGTAAGATGTACGATGAGAGTTAAATTCTTTGATTTAGTGGTGCTGTGATGTATGTAATGTATAGAATGAAAGCTTACTGACACTCGGTATGACGAGGCTTTTCGACTTGAATTATGTCAACGTAATGGTAGCCTTCAATTCTAACTCAGGCACCCGAATTATTTTGGACAGGCTATGCAGGCTTCAATCTCAATATATCTATATATATCCAAAGTGATTTGGATGTAGCCTGAGTAACCGCATACGAATTGGAGAACAAAATTGTAGAAATTAAATATGCACTAAACATAGAAGGTTGGCTGTTTAGATACCGGGTACTCTAACGCATACAGAACCATAAGGATTATCCGGATATGTACAATCGCATACGCACCGATGCTCTCCGAAATAAGTTGTTCGGTAGTATTGTTGACACAGAGAAGCAGATCAACATGCATACGTTACGTTGGTTGGGTCACGTTTTACGGATGCCGGACCACCGACTTCCGAAACTGATTCTTTTTGCAACGCCACATCCTGATTGGCGTAAATCTCGTGGCCAAACCGTCACATGGCATAGGCAGTTAAAAACCATTACTAATAGCCTTTCCAAAGTAGGCGCAGTGCGTCTCACCGCGATCAGATATCGCAATGGTTAGTTACGCTTCAGGATATGTCCCGAAACCGTGTTCAATGGCGGTCCTGCACTAAGTATCTTCTTTGAGTGTTTGCTTAACCTTGTATGTTGTCAAGCGGAGTGACGAGAAAACCTTGTTATGATACATGACAGTGAAAGCCCCAAGGAAGCTGCCGTGTGATGTTGCACTACTCGTTCACGAAACTTGTTTGAATGCATGTTCCATTCAAGATGTAGGCACCTCTTCCCAGTTTGTTTGTGCTTATTCTTCTATAGAAGCCGTAGCAATTTAAGTCCCACCCTTTTCCCTTTTAGGATTTTACTTTTTCATGGTTGTATGGCAGTTAAGCATTCGGTACGTGCTACCGGTGTAATGCTGTCTTTGATGATGTTGATGATATGTACATGCAGCTTTCTGAAAAACTTCAACCAATAGCGCAATATTTTTGAACTGCATACAGAGTATCGTGCCAAAACAATTTCCCAGAGCCGGAGAAAGCCGACGGGAAACTCATCATTGACCTTATCCTTTTATTACATCTACCCACATACGACAACCCCACAAAGCCTCAACCATGTATGCATGAAATCACAAGCCCGATCACAGCAGTGCCGCACAGTTAGAGACTGCATATGGGCTAAGATACTTTCGCGTTGCCCAGGCATCGAACAATGAGAATGAAAACAGAAATAGCGGTGAGACTGCAGGGTTTTTCCGTATGCAATTTACCACCAGCGGCAAATCAATTTAGCACGGTGTTAACAACGCAGCACAACGCTGACTCAAGGATTGCGAAGTCATATATTCATTCCGAATCAAAGACGCCCTCAAAATATTGCTGAATCCCGTTTGTAAAAGGTGGATCGAACAAGCTGAAACAGCTTCTTAGCGTTGCCTGCATTACTGGCTGCCTACATTACCTCGATTTTTCAGTAATACTGCTTCTCCGTTTTATTTAATGTAATAATCGAGACTATTTTTGACAGATCTATGTTCTGATTTAAATTGCATAATGACAGAAATTCTTGGATTTATTCTCGAATTCAAAGTTTAGCCGGGAAAATGCCTTGAGAAATTACTGCCTGCAAACTCCACAACACCGTGCATAAAACAAATAATTTCCTACGGCTAAATGAAAACCTACAAGTTGGGGTAGGATTGGAGTTAAACAGATGTGGAATCGAAAGAAGAATACGCAGAAATCATCATTATGAAGTACAAGTTTGGAGCAAGACAAAGTGCTTTTTTCTAGTTTCACTGCATGCGATTTTTTGTTTTTTTATATAAAATAATACCGGATTAAAAAATTATGACACACAATAAAATACACTGCCGCCACTGACTTCGGTTTGCAGCAATATCTCGTAAAGTTTCCAACCAACTATTAGGTGGAGCTTTTGGACCCCACCCAGGCAAACGAATACGCCCAACTGAGCTTAGCGCTACGGTGAGTTTCTTCATCCCAACGCGCCACGGCATGGACTGGCCACCCTACCGTTTCTCAAAGCTTCAGCCAGGCTGTGCGAATAAGGCGCGGTATGGTAAACAGTGAGGATGTATTCTTAAAACATGTCCCAAACACCGCTAGCAGAGATACAACTGTCAAGGTAAACAAAGCTGTTGACCAATTCAAGATTGACATCGCACACAGTTAGGTTTGGAAGAGAGCCACTACAATCCTGGGTAAGTGTCTTACACTTGTTAGGCGCAAAGCACATGCCATACCTTGGAGCTTCAAGTGCCAGGGCTTTTTGCATTATATGAGGGTCATCTCCCAGAAGTGCGATGTCATCCGCGTACTCTAGATCGGTAGCTCTCTCACCCGGCAGAAGTTCAACACCTGAGCCCTCCAGACCAACTAAAGCGTTCCTTAGGACATCGCCGATCGCGAAGTTAAAAAGGAACGGCGAGATAGCGCAGCCCTGCCGAACCCCGCTGGAGATATTGAACGGGGACGACAATTGTCCGTACACTTGAACCCTGCCCGAAGTTTGCCAATATAATGCTTTCGAGATCCAAACATACTTCTCTGGCACTCCATGTCTCAGCAGACAGTTTCAAAGACTTTCGCGGTCGATTGAATCGAAGGCCGCTCGGATGTCAAGGAATACCACGATAATTGGTCCACGGAATGCGTTGCTCCAGTAACTGACGGAGTGTGAAAATGTTATCTATGAACCCGGCACGAAACCCAGTTTGCTGCTCAAGGATTTTCTCTTTCCGTTTGGTACTCAATCGGTGAAGCAGGATGGAGGGCAGTATTTTAGGAGCTACTGAACTGAGACTGATACCCCGATGATTTTCACAGGAATCGCGTCATTCCTTTCTGAAAATCGGAGCAAATACTGATTCTCTCCAAGGGATCGGAACGCGTTCCTTAAGGTATATGTTGGCGAACAGCGCTTGAAGTTCGCAAACTAAAGCGAAACCGCCAAAGATTGTTGTCAAAACATATTCTAAAACTAGTCTCACGTAAGTGAAAAAGGATGCGAAACATATGGGGCTTAATTGCCAAGATAAACCGTCTAATTGACCACCAGGCGTGGCTTGCGGCAACAGCTTATCTGTCTGTATTCTGCTTGATAATAAGCGAACAGGCCAGTTTTACTAAAGCCACGTTCAATATTACTTAATTTCAGTTCGTAGCCACCAAAGTACACATAAAGGGGCGTGTTCGGCACCGAATACATAACTGCGCGTTTTGTCGGTGTCAATGTACTGCCAGTTTACTGTTCGAACAGGTTGTTGCATTCGCCTTGTAGGACTGTAAAATCAACGGGAAGCTCACGGAAACCTAAACTTTCAGGTCACCCGCGAAAAGTAGACAGTGCGTGTTCATTCGCCTACAGTTTAATATAATACAAATAAATTTATAGCAGGGGTATAAAAGTTCCATTTGAGCTCTTTCGTTGTTCAGCATGAATTGCCATCGTCTTGGATATGATGGAAGGTAAATGCGACTTTAAAAACAGGCTTCTGTTTGAAACCATAGAAAATTGTCCATGCCAGCCTTGGACACTGTCAAAGTTAGAGCTACAACCATATCAGCCGGAAAAGTGTTGCAACTTCCAGTAGCCCGTCGTGAAAATTCATACCAATGTGCAAGACCATAGGTTATTTGAACATACAGCCATAATCGGTGAACTTTTATTCGAAAATCAGTGATAACTGTAAAACGCGATCAGAATATTCTGCTTTTAGAATAATCCGATAGATAACTATCATGTCATCACGAAACCTGCGGTATGCCAGCGAAAAGTTAAGTCAATTTTAGCTTAGTTGTAGCTCCAGCGTCTGCATTTCATTTGTTAGATGATATAGAAGAACGACCATCACTAATCGCAATATATTTCAAAATGCCTTCTGGTATTAGAGTACTCGCTCTATTTCTCATATCTGTCTAGACCTGGGCAACCTGACAGCAATATCGCCCACGTGCAGTCTCTGACTGTGCGGCACTTTACCTGGATCAGGCTTGTGCTTTCATACCATACCTGGGATGTAAAAAATACTCCTCAACAATAGTTAATGAGAGGCTTCGTTTTTGTTCTTTAACATCGTCTTTTGTATATCAAATATCAAATTTTGTTTGGTGCGAGCGCGTCTTATACAAAGATTCGACAGAAAACTCGTACTTGTTTGAATATGATTAATCAGACATGAGAAGGAAATTACAAGTGGGAAGGGTATGGTATGGTATGAAAGCACAAGCCTGATCCAGGCAAAGTACCGCACAGTCAGACTGCACGTGGGCTAAGATACTGTAAGGTTGCCCAGGCCTAGGCAGTGGAAAGGGTGGTGAGACTCCAGCATGTTTCATCATGCAGCTCACTACCGGTGGCCAACCAATTTACGCCGTTAAAAATATCGGTGTTGTAGCAACTGACCTGCCACATCCAAGTCACTGCACCTTGCCATATCCAAGGAAATTGTATGGTGAACCAGCGAAACCTGGCGTCACTAACTAAACGAAGTTATCTGGCTCCGCAAACGGGTGTGAATCGCTACGTCATCAGCACCCTATAGGTGCGAACCTCTCTCGCTTCACTGCCTTGATGGTAAAGCCAATGAGTGAAGTCTCGGGGTAGGTAGGGTATGAAAGCACAAACCTGATGAAGGCAAAGTGCCGCACAATCAGAGACTGCACGTGGGCTGAGATACTGTCAGGTTGCCCAGGCCTAGACATACACGACAAAATAAATAAAAATGGTAGTGAGAGTCCATCGCATTTCAGCATACAGCTCACTATCGGTATCCAATCAATTTAGTACGATGTTAGCCGCACAGCACGGAAATACTGCATGAATACGCATCCGAGGTAAGACCCCTAAACGAAATCTCATTTACTTTGGTGTAGGACACCGGGTAATCTCATGTTCAACTATAACAAAGTCCAACATAATCACCAAACACGCAACTCAATAATCTGAATCCGCTTGCCAAGCGGATAAGATGGCGCCCATAAAGACGAACCCAGCATAGCTTAACGAGTTACACAAACCATTGAGCGATGTAAAGGTTCAGCCTCAGCAAGACCGCGGATAATAGCTTCCACATTGTAGCTGTGTGGGATATTATCTGATACAATGGTGAAAATAAAGTTGATCTGATATCAATCTAAACCAGGGCAGCGTGACAGTATCATAGCAGATGCGCAGTCTAACTGTGAGGCACACTCACATCATCACATCACAGACAGCATTACACCGGTAGCATGTACCGAATGCTTAACTGCCATACAGCCATGAAAAAGTAAAATCCTGAAAGATGGGGAAGGGTGGGACTTAAATAGCTACGATTCTATAGAAGAGTAAGCACAAATAAACCGGGATGAGGTGCCTACACCTCAAATGGAACATGCATTCAAACAAGTTTCGAGAACGAGTAGAGCGACATCAGCATGACAGTTTCCTTGCGGCTTTCACTGTCACGCATCATAACACGGTTTTCTCGTCACTCCGCTAGACAACATACAAGGTTAAACAAACACTCGCCCACGTGCAGTCTCTGGCTGTGCGGCACTTTGCCTGGATCAGGCTTGTGCTTTCATACATACATAAGTACAAGACCGCCATTGAACACGGTTTCGGGACATATCGGGAAGCGTAAGTAGCCATTGTGATATCTGATCGCGGGGACACCAGGCTGGAAGACGTGCTGTGCCGACTTCGGAAAGGTTACTAGTGAGGGTTTTTAACTGCCTATGACATGTGACGGTTTGGCCACCCCGAGATTTACGCCAATCGAGATGTGGCGTCGCGAAAAGAATCCGTGTGGGAAGTCGGTGGTCCGGCATCCGTAAAACGTGACCCAACCAGCGTAACCTATGCAGGTTGATCTACTTCTGTATATCAACACTACCGAACACCTTATTTCGGAGAGCGTCGGTGCGTATGCGATTGTAACAGCTAACTCCTAGAATGTTGCGGAGACATCGGTTATCAAATACTTGTAGACGCTGAATGTGTTCTCTACTTAAGGTTCAAGTTTCGCACCCAAGCAGTAACAGACCGAAATGTCGCTTTATAGACTCTGCGCTTGAGTAACAGAGACAGTCCTTTATGAAGCCAGAGGTGATCTAGGTTGCGGAAGTTTACGATCGCTTTAGAAATGCGTGCCGAGACCTCGTCATCTAACGGTGCAGAATTATTGATACAACTACTGGGATATGTAAAACGATCTAAAATTTCACTCGCCTGATTGTCAAGTAATAAAGTGCTGTTTGATAAGTCGAAGTCATACAGCAGGACACTGCACGTAAAGGGTACAAAACGCATTCCAAATGCGGGCACAATACAAGCCAGCTTGTTTAGCGTTGCCTGTGCATCTGTGTACGAGTACTTCACGGAGGAGATCGCCTAACGTGCTGATTAGGACTTGGCCACCTTCTTTGAACAAAACAGGCGGTATGTCATCGGGGCCAGCAGCTTTGAATGGTTTCGTGGATTCGATACATGCTTTAATTTCTAAATCATTAGGGGGATCTACGCCAACAGAACAAGGATCACACTGCCTCAAATGAAGGAAAGATTCTGTTGCAGGTGACCAGCTGAGATGTTCTTCAAAATGTTCGGCCCAGCGTGAGAGGCGGCGAATCTTACTAGTGATAAGAGTACCGTTTATTTCAGCGATAGTCTCACTCACTCCTTTTTTCGTAGGCCCAGTCGATCTAATAAGTTGGAAGAGTTTTCGCGCGTTACCTGCATTATTTGCTATTTCCATTTCTTCGACCTTATTTAGCCACCACCTTTCTCTTTCTAGTCTTAAGCTCTGTTTAAGTTCATTACTCACGCGTCTACGCTCTGTCTTGTGTCCAGGACCATGAGGCATTTGGCCTTTATGGTCAAGAATTTCTATAGAGCGCTGTGAAATCCATTGGGACTTTTGGGTTGGTTGTGTAGTCTCACAGGCTGTTATTGCGGCGGTTCGCATAATCCCAGCTATTTTGTTCCACCCTTCATCGGCAGTTGCACACTGAGCAACTGGGAGTGAGTTACTCAAGGTGGTCCTATAAATTTCTTGAACTACACGCTGAAAATGTTTTCGACCGCAATGCGTTTCCCATGCGAAGGATTCGTAACGGAAAACTTTACCGGGAACCTACACCGCACAAGAGCATGATCTAAATCTATGCAGGTATTCCAAAAGGAGCGGCAGCCCGCAATGCAACCTTTCCAGTGCGCACTCATTACGATATGGTCGATTTGGGCCGAAGGTTGACTTCAACGGACTAGCGCCATGTGGCACATTGACATCTTTTATGGCGAAAGGAAGTGCTGCTAATGAATAATCGAGATTGAGCACAGAATTGTATAAACCATTCATCATTATCTGTGCGTTGGCCTTCAAGACCAAACATGGCACCTGATTGTGATTCAGATGTATCTAAGCGACCCAATTTGGTATTATTATTTCCCGCTAAGATAACGACATCGGAGCTTTTTGCACGTCGCAAAAGAACATTAAGATCGTCGGAATTGGTGTTAGTCGGTGCGAAGGTTGCAACAATAAACAAGCATATCTGGTTAGAATATTTTGAGTTTGGTCTGATATTGGTGGTTAGTCTAAGTGTGCAAGGAATTGAATCGATTAAACAGGATTCGGCACTTGAAATCAGCACGACACCAACACCCGCCTTTCCTGAAATGGACATAGAGGTATGCAAACCATCGCAATACGTTAAGGTCCAGTCTCAGCGCGATGGACATAGGATCGAAGTTTGTGACTATATAGTGGTATGAATGGACCTGCTGGTACCCAAACGAGGTCAAGTCCCAACGCGATGGATGATGAGAGATTCCGAATTTCTCAACGACAACTACTTTTTGGTGCTCACAAGTATACCTTTTGTTTACAGCTAGTTTTGTTTGGCCGTTAATTAAAATTTACCGTTTACGAGAAATATCAAGCCAAAACTGCATCATCCCATATATGACCCGTAATGAATATGATGTCAAGGGCACCAAATACATTTTAGTAAGTAAAACCGTGTTGAGTAAAAACTTCATTTACATGAAAATATAAAGATATATACAAATAAAGTACATAACAAATGAAATCAAAAATAGGAGACACTCATCTGATAACAACACGTAGCTCAATGGAAGGAGTCAATTGTACAGAATTTGCACCTGTGCGGCCATCTGAGCAATCGGTGGAAACTTTTTTCTTTTTCTTCTTCTTTTTTTTCTTGCGCGGCCCATTACAAATATTTTCACTCATAGTTGAAAGATTATTCACAAAGGGTACACATCCATCTGATTCAGTTTCCTCCACATCGTCTAAGACACTAGATTCAGCTAATGTAGATGCTGCAGAGGAAGCATGGCCCTGGCACACTAGTTGCTTGTAACGACTGAACATTCTTTCTCTTGCAGCGATTTCCCACTTACGATCTGAGCGTTCTAACCGAGCAGCGACATCGTAGGTAATCAAATGATGAACAGAAGTTACTGGATTTGACGATTTAAAGTGAACGTGTCGCACGTTCTTTCTTGATGTTCCTTGATGCTCTCCAGAGTAAAATGCATTCCATTTTTCATTCGCTTCAAATATTCGAGAAGATTCCGTATCAGTGAACCACGAAAAAACATCACTATGGAAATCAACGTCAGTTAATTTTGACAAAGGCTTCGAAGCTGGAGAGATTGATGCCGAAGTCTCTATCGTGGAATTAAAAAAATCGGAATGTCCTGAAGGAACAATCATTTCTCCAAAACTAGAATTGCGAGAATTACTTTTCTCATCTTCACAGTAAAGCATCACGAAAAGTTCACGGCCATGTGATGGGCAAACAAATATAGCTGATGATAGATCGACATTTGCTTTGATAACAGTTTTCCAATGGTAAACAGAATAAGATGAATCAATTGAAGAATGACTAGTGGATTTCAGAATAACGCGAGACTGGCATCGCCTATTTAAACGTAGACCGTACAAAGTAACTTCAATCGCGCGTGCAAGATCATGTAATGGTCTAGCTTCGCGAGGTCGGTTTTTCAAACTGCTAATTTTATACTTGGCACTATCACGCCGAGATAACTTGTAATAAAGCCTACGGAATTGACATTTATTGCACCGAAACAACTCCCAGAGAACACGAAATTCATCGTCAGGTAGCAGTTGATGCGGACCGAAATGGGAAGGGTAACCCACGCATATTGGAAACAACTGGAAAAAGAAATCGTTCAGAGTAACGGGATAGGGTGATATAGATCAACCAAATGAAATTAATAATATTTAATAAGCATGTTCACACGAATACTAATAAGACGCAAATAAAATTAGGAATCTACGAGCAAGAATTCACGTATCAGTAACTCTAAAAATTTAGAAACTCAGGATTATTGTAAAACCAAACGTCGCAACATAGCACGTACTGAAGGCAAATAATGACAGATAATTGCTGAGTTCAGTATTATACTGAAAAGGATTTCGGAGTGATCGTGCAACATGACTTGGGCTGTTCTGCTCAGTGTATGTATGAAAGCACAAGCCTGATCAAGGCAAAGTGCCGTACAGTCAGAGACTGCACGTGAGCGAAGATACTGTCAGGTTACCCAGGCCTAGACAGATAGGAGAAAGAAAATAGAAATGATAGTGAGACTCCACCTTGTTTCAGCATGCAGCTCACCACCGATGGCCAATCAATTTAGCACAGTTAGCCGCACCGCACAGAAATGCCGCACGATTGCACATCCGTGTCACATTAAGTGATAGCAGGTGGCCCGATTGAAACAATGTGAACATAGGTGGAAAGGCATCAACAACGAAACCTTGTCCACAACGTTCCCAGAGTTCAGCAATCACAACTCTCCTCATCTAAGTGACTAAACCTAAGTATGATTAAAATCACAAATCTGAAACTGCATATGGGCTGACGTGCTGTACAGCAACCCATATAAAATAGCAGTGAAAACTGTTGTGATTATGAATGTTAGATCCGATTGTAAGAATATCAAAAGACGAAGGCCCGAGAACTAGGCTTTAATCTTCTAGAAACCGAGGTATGCAATCTGGAATATAGAACGGTAATACTAAGGTGCGAAATAGGAATACAGTTAGTAATAGAAAACAGGAACGGTAAAATATCATCACATTCTCCCTCGCCGAAAAAACGCGTACAATAGTTTGACTCATTCAGGTTTCACACTTCGCGATTACGAAGACAATATGGTCTTGTTCGCTGCTGCTTGATAAATAAATCTTCAGTGGACAATTGATTATCGGCATTTTCCGGTTTGGTACTTTGATGCTCAGAAACTTCCGGTAAAGCTTCATTTTGTGAACTGCTATCAGGATACTCAACTGGATCTGTGGCTGGTGCAAGATGATGCAGTGAAACAGTTTCTTCTCGACCATCTTGAAATCGTATGTGAGCATATTCGGGATTGCTCTCAACCAGGTCAACCTCTTCGACCAGAGAGTCATATTTAGATGACCCTGTATTTCTTCGAAGTAGTACACGGCCGGGAGCTAATAGCCACTGAGGTAAAGAGCTGCCGGTTACGGACCTGCGAAGGTGACGGAACATTCTTTCATGAGGAGTAACGTTGGTGGCTGTACACAGAAGTGAACGAATAGAATGTAGCGCGTCCGGTAGCACCGACTCCCATTGATCAATTTTTAAGTTTCGAGAACGTAAGCACAATGAGACTGTTTTCCATAGAGTAGCATTCAGTCTCTCTACTTGCCCATTACCGCGTGGGTTATAGCTTGTGGTTCTACTAGTGGCCACTCCATGTTCGTGTAGGAATGTTTTTAACTCCGCAGACATAAATGAAGCACCTCTATCTGAATGAATGAAGGAGGGTAGACCAAATATTGAAAACAGATCAATAAGGCGCTGTATGATCGTGGAAGCTTTCATATCCGGACAAGGAAATGCGAAAGGAAAACGGGAATATTCATCGATCACGGTCAGAATGTAACTGTTACGTGTTGATGAAGGAATCGGTCCTTTAAAATCGAGACTCAAACGTTCTAACGGTTGGGTGGCTTTTATTAAGTGATTAACATCCGGTTTATGAAACTTGGGCTTGAGCTCACGACAAGCAGAGCACTGCTGAATGATTGTCTTCACATCATCAAGGGAATACGGTAGATTTTTGGACCGAACAAAATGGAAAAAACGGGTCACGCCTGGATGACACATGTTTTCATGTACGATTTTCAAATCAAGTAACGAATGACTTGATGAACAGTAAGCTCTCGAGAGCGCATCTGCAGCTTGATTCTGGGTTCCGGGTCGATAGATTACATCATAAGAGAATTGAGATAGCTCAATGCGCCAGCGTTGAACTTTGTCGTTTTTTTATTTTTCCACCGAGCTTCGAATCATACATAAAAGCGACGGATCGCTGATCGGTTATCAATTTAAAATGCGTCCCCAGTAGATAATACCGCCATTTTCTAATTGCTTCTATGATAGCGTATGCCTCTTTTTCTACAGCAGAATGTCTTCGTTCACTAGAACTTAGTGTTCGTTTCTTGGGAAAATATTTGTTTAATATGATCAAGACATCGCTTTTAATACGGTTGATGACGCATCTGGATGCAAAACAGCTGACACGTACGGATTGAACCACGGGCTTACTTTGATCATAAAGGAAAGTGCAGCAGGGCTTCCGGGGAGTATATCGTCAACAATCAACTGGCCACCGGTATCCAGCACTTCCTCTGGCGTGGTTTGACGAAGAAACAACCCGAAGCATGCTTGTACATCGCTTGAGCCGAGCAGAGGCTCGACTACATTCGCGGTGGAATTCGAACAGCGTCGCAATACAACCACATACAAGTCCAGTCTGCGTTTTGGGTACAGTGGCTCAGTGTAAAAGTGCTTCAACCGTAGCTAATAGAAACGTTGGGCTCTTGAAGCGGGCATTCGGAACGATCGATTCACGCCTCTTCCCGCTTCTTCTTCAGGCGTACATCAGGCCACACTTAGAATATGCTATTTCTGTCTCGAAACCATGGTTGAAGCGTGACCAGCACGCGTTGGAACAACCACAGAGAAGTTTTACTAAGCTTGTCAAGGGGCTTGGCCTCGCCAGCTACCAAGAACGTCTAACAACACTGAGATTGTTTCCAACGGATTACCTTCAACTCCGAGGCGATCTGATTCTTACGTATCGGATATTGACGGATGAAAATCACCCATGTAGGCGAATGCTAGAATTGGCACTGCCCTCTGGAAATTGTGATCATCCTCTCAAGCTAGCGCATCGGCACAGTAGATTGGACTGCCGGAGACAATTCTTCGCCATTCGGATTACTCGTGCTTGGAATGCCCTGCCCCATCTCCCACTATTTTTAAAGAACGCATTGACATTTATTTCTATCACGCATTGCACAATTTTTAATCATAATTTTGTTATTATGATCTCTGTGATACTGCACCATTTTTTCTCTCCACAGCGTTTACTTCCCACTCAATATGAATTACTTTTTTCCTCTCTGGACTGTGGACATTTTTCCCGACCCGAAGTGCTAACTATCCTGTGGTTATTCTATTAAGCTTGTAACTTTTATTTCTACAATACACTATTGACTGTACTATGAATTGAAAAAACTTATAAAACACCACGATAAAAAAACCGAGCGTCGAACACATTTAAGCACTAAGCAGAGGAAGTTAATTTGAAAATAACGCAAAATTTGCTATATGGCATTGTTGTATAAAATAGATGGGTATATACAAGCAACAATCGACGGTAGTGTTGACAGTTAAATAAATTGGTGTAAAACACATTACCAACGAGAATACAGACGAGACTTACACCACTTTTCGATATTCCGATTGTTTGCATTGATCAACTGACAATTCATTGAATAGCCAGAAACAAATGACAGAACAAGAATAGGATCAACGAATAGCATCAGCTGAAAGCCCTGAATTATTGGGGAATAAAAATTCCGCCAAGTTGGATACACATTTAAACGAAAATATTCAACTAGTGAAATTTATTAAGTATTTATTGCGAATGAATAACTACAAAGCGGAGTTTTTTGTCAATAGAATAGGATTATATTTGAAAAAAATTTATAACATTATGGAAATCGATGTCCAATCAAATTAGTCGTAACAACCTGTGGGTTGTTCACACATTTAAAATATATCTTGTGTTAATGATACGTTCTTCAGGAATTGAATTCATTCACTGAAAGTCCGGAGAAATTTCACATACGAATAGACTTATCGTCGTCGTATATGTAAATTTTGTTTCAGTTAATTTGAGATAGCGCGATACTTCAGTTCAGGTTTATAAGTATCAGTATCGGTACCAAAATCGCTTTTTAGTAACCAATTCAAACGATGCCCAGATTCTTTCGGAGGTGTTCTTGAAAATACGTGCTACTACCTGGATTGATTCGTAGGAAGAACATGGGTAACAACACCTCAGCAACGTAGTCGAAATATTTCCCTCCAAGCCCTTTGAGCCTGAGCAGCAAATTTGTCGACCCACTTAAAGTTAGCGGGGAATATGCTTCATAAGTACTTAGAAAACTTTACCCTACGGAACTCCGTGTGGACTGTGGGCGTAAAAAAATAATGTTACCTCCCAGCGTAGAGAACAAGTGACTCTTCTCTAGGTTAAGAGAAAGGTCCCAATTAATCGCCCAATTATTCACTGCTTCTATTTCATTTATCAGATCGGAGTTATCCGAGCTACCGACAATTTTTATATAAAACATTGTGATCGCAGTTTATTAAGCTGTATCATCAATGAAGATAAGGAACTGCAAAGTCAACAAGACTGAGCCATCGGGATCCAATTAATTATATGCGGATTATGTATTATCTAGCCTGCCTTTAAAGGAAGGTCACTATGTCTTAGAGTTTAAGAAGAAAGAGCCTGTGGTTAGCTGAATAAAAATGCCTGACTAAAGCCAAGATAAAACAGTTCTACCCTTATACCATTACCCATCCTCTTCGTGACCATATTTAGAACAAGTTCGTTGCACAAGACCTACATTTTAGGAATAAGTGTTGTGCGGTATTCAGTAGGGAATGTTTGATTGGGTATCTACAAATTTAGTTTCGGATCAACTTTTCCATAACCTTACATAGTACACCAGTGAGGCTAACCGGGCGGTAATTTTTGATCGCCGAAGAAGCTCCACTCTCATGGATAGGTACTACAACGGCGGTTCTCAAGTCCGAAGGAAGGATGCCATGTCTGTGGGATGTTCTGAAATGTTCTGTGATCGGTGTAGCTAATCTAGGAGCTAGAAGTCTTATCATCTTTGGATGGATTTTATATGGCCCTGCCAACTTGTTGCTAGGCTGACCAATATACGCTGTACATTGTGTACCTCGAATGTAAGCTCGCTGCATAAAGGACGTTTAATTAATGTACACCGAAGTGATGGCGCAGAGACGTTCGAGTTATAATCTCAACTTTTCTTGCTTGAAAATGCTAGGAAAATAATTGAGCCTCTTAGATGCTTACAAAGACTGCAGACCCATCATCTCTTCTCGAGGTGACTACTCCTCTTCATATTAAGCATTCAGATTGAACGTAGCTGCAGTATCGCTTCGGATGAGTATTTGCCTCTTGGTCGACTCCCGTTTCGAAAATGAACTTTGTAGCTACGTATCTTGGAAACTGCTTGTAACAGGTCCAAGTCCCACATGAGGTAGCCAGCTTGCAGCGCCTCCAAATTGCGTCGCGGTGACGTAAGCTACGGGAGATTGAGGCCGACCTCTATTGAGGTTTAAACTCTTTTGAACGGGTACGAGAGGAGCAAAATGATCCAAAAGTTAAAGAATGCTTTTCTTGATCTGCCCAACACCTCATCCACATGTTCACTGTTTTGCCATGGGAGTAGTGCTGTTGTATGCAGTAGGCCAGCGGGTAGATCCTAAGAAAGCACTGAGAGAGCTTAAGTGGGGGTTTACCAATTGACGAAACAGGTTATTCGCATTCTTCGGTTGATGGCCACCATGGATGTACATTACAATCGCATACATTTTCATGTTCTACAGCTTTACGAATGACTAAACAGTCCGATTCGGGAGGAGCAATCTCTCCCACAGCGCTCACAGCAATATGCAGTACTCTGACGATCAGCGTCAGTTGCACCCCGGCGGTGTACTTAACCATAACAGGTCTTTTTCTAGTAGATTTCATCTTACTTGATAGGATGAAGGAGTATATTAACCTAAAATGATTTTGTTCTAATTCTAATTGAATTATGCCTAAGTGTATACAGTCAAGCCTAGTAGTGTGAAAGTTGGCTATATTACAGTAGTTAGGTAGACTTAGTCTACTTTCACAAGGGAGGAATTTTTGATTTATTAAACCAAAATTCTGTCTAGCTCTTGCAATGAGAAACCTTACTTGTTCGTTGAAATCAAGAGATGAAGAATATCTAAATCCTAGGTAATTAATTTCGTTAGATGAAGCGAGTGGTGTATTGTTCAGAATGATACTTCCAGGGGGTATTGAGCAGCGCATACTCATGAATTCCCTCTTCAGACCTGAGAATGCTAACCCACATTGTGAGCCCCAACTTGAACGGTTTGGAAGATCATCATTGAGGGAGTCTATAGCCTGTGAAATCTCTATGGCTGGAAAAGCTAAGACGGTTGAGTTTGAGATTCTATGCCGTTAACGGAAACAGAGAAGGTACAATCAGAACGATATAAATGTAACCAATTAAATATGAGTCTTGAAATACCAAGTGATCATAATTTTAGAAGTAGATCAGTATGAAAAACCTTATCAAGCGCTTTGTTATTGTCTAAGAAGACTGCAGTACAGCTAATCCTATATCTATCGAAGCGGTTACATTGTCCAAATATTCCAGTTGACAGGTAATGCAAGAAATCTGATTCAAAAAACCATGTTGTAATGGAGAGAAAGAGTTTGGGCCCAAGTAAGCTATTAAAGCATTCTTGATCAACTTTTCGAATAGCCTAGAGAGAAAAGGTCAGTGATGATGTGCGAATTTCCTGTTCTAAGACGAGGTATAACGACGGAATGTTTCCAATCAAGGGGGAATTTACCAGATTTAACAGAAAGATTGAATAGTTTTAATAAAATTATAGGTATATAGTCCGTATTTAGTTGCAAGATTGCTGGGATAAAGCTTATAATATCAGGCTTATTAGAAGGTTTGCTTCGCCGACACATTGCGCTAACTTCATGTAAACTAAAGGAAAAGGAATCTATACACATAGAAATATTATTTAGATGTGGAATTATGGGGTATGTGCTGGTATTGTATGATCTACTTAAATAGTTCAAAATAGCTTAATTATTGTTGAAGAGTCTGATGTAGATGATTTCTTATTATCGTGGTAGAACACAAGTGTAGAAATTTCATGTTTACTTAGAGGATATATAGATAATCAATAAGAGCATCTTTTTCCAAGCTAGTTTTCGGACTACCGTAGATGCAGCATACCACTATACCTGTGCATGAATGCTTGAGCAAGGCAGAAATTATCCACACGTTCGTCGTAGAAAGTGAAATAATTTTCTCAAAAGGAATAGCCTGATCCATAAAGAGTAGTTACCCTCCTGCTAGCTTACCAAGAGTTCGATCGCTTCTTACGGTGCTATCAAGTCAGCTATTGCAGCCGGTGCATGATCATCATGAGATGACCATGATTTTATGGCACCGACAATTTTGTGATGCTCGTCGTCGACTCAAAAGTGGAGTATAGCCAATTATTTTTGTAATGCTACAAGCGCTTGTATAGAATAGAAGAGCACTATTTCATGGCGCCGGACTCCTGGTGTTAGGGTTGCTTAACAGCTTTTTGTCCTCGGGCGTAGTACCCGAGGCGGCTTAGCGTTTTTTGAAGGCTTTATTTTATCAGTAGGTAGAGCATTTGTTTTTGTAACGAATGACAACTTCTTACATCCAGTTTCATCTTTGTGGTCCGAGTCACTGCAGCTTAACCACGATTCATAAGCTGAAGAATGTAACGCGACGGTGGCGCTCTTGAATTTTCAAGTACAATTTTCTTCAGGTACCGTCATAGTTACACTACACCCATTTACTGAATAAGGGCCTCGGGAGCGAATACGGTCAGCTACCAATTACGTCCAACTTAGATTTTCTAGCTCTTATTGGAGTACAAATTTTCTTGTTGGGCGGGTAATTCAAGTTTTCAATGGTCTAAAAAGCGGCAAGCTTAACAACAACCATAGGATGGTAAAAATTGAAATTTAAGTGTATAAACAATATAAGAACATAGATTAAACAGCATATAAGTGTTCTGGAAACGAATAATTTCGTTTTAAAGTCATGCAAGCTAGTGGCGTGATCAACGATTGAAGGTAAACTGTTCCAAGTAAAACAGACATGGACAGAGTAAAAATACCTTCTACAGTTCAGTCGGGAATGGGGTACGACCAGCACATATTCATGGGTCCGATAATTTCTCGTATCCCTTCGCATGAATAAATCCTGTAAGGGATGGTTTGGAGTATGGAATATTTTGTAAAGTAACATTAGGTGTCCTCTGATTCGTCGATAGGGAAAGTCGAACAGATTCAGTTGAGCTATCCTTTCTTTATTTGGTTTGTTTCGATGTCAGGTTGTACCAGGCGCGTACCCGCAATGAAGGGAAGTTTCGCAGCTTTTGAGTAAAAGTGATTGCGATCGCACTGCTTTGCGAATTCAACTACAATTGACTTTAGTCATCTGGTAGATGCGTCGTTCGGGCCTGCTACGCATTTGCCGACCAGGTAAACTAGCTTTAGCGAAGTAGTAGGAAGAACACCTGAAGCAGGGTGTAGGTTGGTGACCTTCCTGTGGTCACTTTCATTACGAACCTTGGAGTCTCGGGTTAATGGCTTAACCTGTGTCAAGATTACGACGTTTCTTGACCGTGTTGACATTCCTTGGTTTCTAGTTTGCAGCCCAGCAATCACTTTTCCCAAGTTGTGCACTTCTTGGCAAGTGCACGAACCTTTATTTTTGGGCTAGTATAACCATCTCGATTTGCCCTAACTTGCTTCCAGGGAGCCTTCATAGAAGAGGTCTATGACGATGGATTCGCATTGTATTGTCTCAAGGGAGCATTATGCTGGTTGGAGGTAGAAGTGACCACAAACCTAGCTACTTTAACAATAATATTGTGCTTCGGAGGGGGACGCGGACGAGAACGATGACATTCATAAAACGATTTCTCTGAACCTTAAAGTGAGTTGGCGACATTCCAGAGCATTTATAACGTGTCCAAGGTAAACACACGTTGCACTCTATATAAACATTTTATTGCACCTGAAGTAGAGGCAAATATAAGATTGTTTTTATCATTTTGCACATTTATTCGATAAACTCACAAAATGAATGAATTTCGAAAATTTTGAACATCGAGGAAACAAAATTCAAAACGGGCGTCAATAGAGTTCCCACACCGAGAAAATCTTTTCATTTTTGTCCGTTTGAAATCTTCGACGATCGCGATGTTGAGAAATCATCCGGATTTTTAGGATGCCCCGTATAACCGAGGAAGTAATAGATCAAAACTGTTTTCCCTCATCAGAAATTTGAGAGGTCTGCTGTTCCTTTATAAAACCGCAAAGCTAGTATTTGCTTTTTCACGATGTAACGCTAGTTGAGGTTATCTACCGAATATTGGATAGCAATTAGATGGAGTTTTTAGGAAATGAAATTAACAAAGTTGTGGTCTATACCCTGCTTAAAACTATCGACGTAACTGTAGTATATGAGATCTTCTGTAGAACTGTTTCATAAATTTCTCACCGTAAAACTGCAAAGGTGTTTTCTGGTGTTTTCTCATCGAGTTGCGAGATTACTTCAGTTCTCTTGCTCGTTAGCACTAATGTAGCCAGAATAATACCTTGAACGCATGGTGAGATACAGCGACACATGTCTCCACGCACTTAAATATAGCGTTACCAGTTTTCTCCTGATCCTCAACATACTGTATTGCGTTAACGCTATGAGAATTTCCTGACACATGGACCGAAATCCTATGAATCAGTGCTGACAAGGGTTGACTCTTATTGAGATTTAGTGTGAGGTCCCACTAGTATGATCAGTTTATGACACACTCAAGTTTGTGCATCAGGGCATTTGTTTCAGTTAATGCGTTGAACTTCACATGATCTCCTGATCATGCAGCATCCTTGCTGCACATTCGATAACAAGTTCGAATGGCCATGCTGAGATTGACCGATTTCACTCAAAGCAGAATAAAAAACGCCATGATCCTAACGTGTCAAATGTTGCGGATGGAAAATCACCATTTACGCGATCTGATAGAAGTCAGTTTCCCTATGAATACACGGGGTCCTTAAAGTTGTTATACAGCACTCAATTCTCAAGATTAATGATTCATGAATTGTTATTGTTGTTGTTTGCCTCCATTGGTCGATGTCGACCATGGATGTACATCACAGTCGCGTGAATGCTCATGTTCTGCAGCTTTTAGAATTACCAATCAGTCCGATTCGGGAGGAATAATGTCTACCGCAGCGCTGGCAACGAAAGTCAGATCTCGGTTGTATTGCATCAGTTTCGCGCTGGCGGCGTGATCTGCGTTCAGCAGCCAAGAGCTGTATCTGCTCTTCACCAGATTGCAGACGACGCTTTACACAATGCCTTCAATGTGAGCGGTCAAGAGCAAGTTCTTCCCAACTCGATGGGTCGATGCCAAGAGATTTCATATCTCTTTTGCAATGTATTTGTACCGCAAGTGCGGTCTGCCCAATGGTAGACTTTCTAATTGCAACTCACCATAAATTAGATCTTTTGGAATACGACTATTATCCATTCTGTAGACATGACCAAGCCACCGGAGGTGGCGCTGTCGCAATAGGGTGAACATGCTCTGTAGACCAGCTTTTGAAAGCTCTTCAGCATTTATTCACTCTGTGCATCCACGTTATGTTCAAGATATGACGGATGCTTCGTAGATGGAAAGAATTCAGCTCCCGTTCGTGTCTTACGTCAGTGGTCCTTGTATCACTGCTGTAAAGTAAAGCATTTACTACGCACGCGCTGTATACCATCATCTTTGTTTTTACAGTCCGCTTGCGGTTACACCAAACACGAGAGTTTAATCGAGACAGAATGACAGATGCTCTGCAAATCCGCTTAATAATCTCCATGTCCAGCGAGAGGTTATCCGCAATGGTTGAATCAATGTATGTGAACTGATGTACTGAATCAAGCTGACAGTTTCCAACAGTTTTGATGGGAGGCGATAGAGTCCCTTGACCAAGGACTTTGGTGTTGCTCGTGCTGATTGTTAGCCCAAAGTCTTTGCATGCTGACGATAAACAGTCCATTAGCGACTGTAGGTTCTCTTGGGAGTGAGCAATAAAGGCTGCATCGTCGGCAAACAGCAGGTCACGGATTGGCACATTTCGTGCCTTGGTTTGGGCTCTCAACTGGTTCAGGTTGAAAAGCTTTGCATCACTTCGCGTGTGTAAGTAGATACCTTCTGTCCTCGTCCTAAAAGCGTGATTTAGAAGCAAGGCAAAAATGCCGAACAGCGTGGTAGCAAGAACACCCTCTTGTTTGACGCCTCAGTGAATTTCAAAGGCTTCTGAGCTGAAGCTGTTAAAATGGACTGAGCCCTTCATGCCTGAGTGGAACGAAATAACAAGCTTCAGCAGTATTGGTGGTCAGCCTATCAACTCAAGCATTTTGATAACACCCTCACTGCTGACGTAGTCGAATGCCTTCGTTGAATCAATAAAAACAGCGTATAATGGCATATGCTGTTCCCGACACTTTTCTTGAAGTTTTCTCAGGAAGAAGATCATGTCAACGGTTGATCTCACCTTGCGGAAGCCACATTGAGATTCGGAGTAAATTATAAAAATTGCAGCCAGATCTGTAAGACTTTAGCAAACAATTTGCCTACAATATTCAGAAGGCAGATTCCTCTGTAATTGTTGCAGTCGCCTTTATCTCCTTTATTCTTAAATTGCGTGATTATTTTTGTGTTTCGCATCTTATGTGGGACACACTCCTCCTCTCAGCACTGAAGAAACAAATGGTGAAGAGGTTGTAATAATGCTGCTGTACAGCAATTGATGAGCTCAGGTGGAATTCTGTCGTCACCAGGGGCCTTCCCATTCGCTAAGCGGTCGATTGCCCTATTAAGCTCATCAAGAGTAGGGTGAGTATCTAGATATTCAATAGTCGGCAACCACTCGACATTTTCAAGTACATTTGGTAAAACCGTACTGCCCCTAGGGTAGAGCGAGGAGAAGTGCTCTACCCATCTTTCCATCTGCTGAGTTTTGTACACAATCGGGTCACCAGATACAGACTTAATGGGAGCCGTTTTAAGTTTGTTTGGACCAACTGCTCTCTTGATCCCATCATACATACCGTGAAAATTTCAAGAATCCGCTGCTTTTTGGATACTAAGGGCAATTTCTGTCCAGTAGTCATTTGCGCATCGCCTTGCAGTCTGTTGGACCTTATTTCTAGCTGCTCTTAAAAGTCGTAAGTTTTCATCTGTTGGCATACCTTTGAACCTCATGAATGCTGACCGTTTTTTATCCAACACAGCAGTCATCTCAGAAGCTTTTGCTTCGAACCAGTCGCTTGTTCGAGCTTTCGTCGGACCGAAAGTGGAAAGTGCGACTCAGCATATGCAGTTTTTTAACGATTCCCAGTTTTCTAAAGCCGATTCAAGTGGAATTGTCGTGCTGAACTCGGCTGTGAATGCTTTTGCGGTGCGGTGAAATCTCGTGTCGGGAAGCTTCAGTTTTGCACAGACCAGCGAATGATCAGTTTCACCGTCTGCGTTTTGATATGATCTGGTGCGCAGTATGCTACCTATATTAGTGCGCCTTACAAGAATAAGATCAAGCTGATGCCAATGCTTAGAGCGAGGATGTTTCCAAGAGACCTTATGCTGTGGTTTTGCTTGAAAGAATGTGTTACTGACACAAAGACTGAACTGTGTACATATTTCAATACACATGTGCTGTCAAATAGTTATTCAACAAGTAAGTGTCAAAATTTTGAATGGAAGTTTCATCGCTAGGAGCGACTACAATAGTTTCAGGTAGGGCATTCTAAAGCAATCGGACACGTACATGTTAATTATATCGGATACGGGACTGGTGAACTTGCTGTCTAGCTAAATAGCTGCGTGTATGTTGTGAGTTACGATATTCGAATAAATGTTTTAAAGTGTGGTGTGGGGTATTTAATATTTTGTATGTTAATATCATATCACATTGAAGGTTCTTTTGTAGGTTAGAAGGGACTCTCAGATTTAGCAATCTTTCCTTGTGCGATAATTAAGGAAACCATTTACGAGTTTGGTTGAACGAGGGTATATTTTATCAAGCATAAGCATATCCTTTTTAATCACGGAGTTTAAGCTTGTGATGCATGCTCCAAGTTTGGAATTAAGTAGGTTATCATGATGATCTGTAACATTCCAGGCGAAAATGATGTAAAAATTTGTCGTAGCTTAAATACAAGGCTGGAAGCACGCTTGTAATGACATCATAATGTATGCTGTTCTTTAGGCTGCCGAATAACAAGCCTCCAGAGTAAATTTTCGAAACTGTTCAGCTCAGAATCGTCTGAAAAAGTGATATTGGTACTGGAATTGCTTACCAATTTGCAACACCTTGTATTGTTGAAAATAGAATGGCAGCTTAATTAAAACCGGCCATTAACGGGGAGCATCTAAAACACGTTGCAGCTGTGCACAATTCGCAGTTGAATTTATCAGCGTTAAAATTTTATTATCATCAGTAAAGAAGATCACCTTGCATAAAAGCGTCTCTGGTAGGTCGTTGATGTAAACAAAGAACATTACTGGCCCGAGGACGGAACGTTGCAGTTTTCCACTAGAGGAATCAATAACGTGAATTGATCCCATTGATTTGAACGATCGCATTGCGCAAAGTGAGGAAACGTTCAAGATATACGAGTAGCTGTCCGCTGATGACAATCTGCTACAGCTTTCGTAGTAGACGAAAGAAAACAATTAGTTAAAATGCTTTAGACATATCCAAATGGCAAACGTGGATGCTAGCTCCTTCGTCAACCGCTTGAGCCTAGTCGATGAACAACGTCAAGTTTGTCAAACATGAGCGAGAAAACCATACGAAAACCATACTGCGATACAGATAGTATTTTTGTAATTCCAAGTAATAAACTATTTTTTCTGTCAATATACGCTCTAAAACCATGGAAGCCATGGAATTAAAGTGACAGGACGGTAGTTTGCAGCTTATAAAATTTACCGATCTTGTCAATAGGTGAAATTACGCCTGTTTTTAAATCTGTTGGCACCACTCCATCAGTTAGAGAATGTTTAGATAAATCACAAATGTTGTTGCATAATCTCTGAATTTATCTTAAACTCAGTCAGCTGTTGCTTCATATTTGATGGCCGTAATTCTTCAATCGGTCTTATCGTTAACGGACTAAATACTTTGACATGAAATTGAGCGAGAGATTTAGCTGTTTCCTTTGCTGAGACTGCTAATCCATCCTCAGGAAACGCAGGAAACTCCTAGTGTTTCAAGATAGACCGAGCATTGACAACCCCATAAAGAAATGTATTATTTCCATCCATTTTCAAAGATAGAAAGCGTCTGCAATTTTCCTCGTGTTCCTTGATGAGACCGTCTACTTTGTTTCGAATAATGCAAAATTGTTGCCAAGAGGCATCCGTCTTGGTATTTCTGTCTTGATGCCAAGCAGATTTCTTTGTCAGATCCATTTTTCGTGCTACTTCAAAGCTTAAAGCGAACGTCACTCGCTCGTCGTTAATCAACAAATCGTGAATGTTGATAAATGTTTTACGGAAGTCTTTCTGTGATTACGGTGCAAGGTGTTTCGATGATGTGATCATCAAGCATTCACCAATTTACAAACCGAAGCACTTAACGTAAACTCGCGTATTGGATCCTTTTTGTATATATTTGCAGAATGACATAATCGTCTAGCACTGCATACATAACTGCCTAACACAAGATGATAACTTCGACCGAGCAGGGCAATGTGGTTAACACCATCAATTGGCATTGTCTCGGAAGTCATGATTAGATTGAAAACGGACGGCAATTCTCATCCGCTTTTGTGAGTAAAGTCGGACACATTGTTATGCAGTGGACGCATGTCGATCACCCCACGGAGTTCATGATCGGGTGTGTGTAGAGGATGATCTGATCTGGCAAAGAGCTGTGTAGGGCTGAAATCTCCCACGACATCTAATTGGGAAATTAGCATCTTTCCGCCGTAGAGTTGAGCATATAATAACCTGTCGTTTAATTCAGATTCAACAGCATCTGCCATGCTGCTTGACAAAAATGTCACCTTATGTGTATTGGAGCCTTTTTTTGATAGTTATACGAACAAGGTATTCTGTATATGTCGACGACTACCGAAGTTTG
Source organism: Atriophallophorus winterbourni (assembly GCA_013407085.1). NCBI lineage: Eukaryota > Metazoa > Platyhelminthes > Trematoda > Plagiorchiida > Microphallidae > Atriophallophorus > Atriophallophorus winterbourni. Next base: position 657 of record JACCGJ010016085.1, on the reverse strand, counting down.
GCAAAACATAGTCTCGACAATGAATGATAATTTTTTACGATCATACTCTTTTCTTTCATAAACCGTCTTGATCCCTTATTTTCTGGAACGTCGAACAGAATAATACTCCTTAATACTGATGATTGAATACGCTTATTGGCTGTTCGTTTCATTTCACCAACGTACCTCAGCATATAGACGGTGGTATGAGTCACATGGTGCTCAAAGCATATACGAATTCAGTAGGTCATTTTCCAAGTCGTTGGCAAAAGTGATCATAAGCAAACGTAGTTTGTCTTAATTCGGGGAATTCCAGTGACGGGCTAGCCGAGTTATTGACGCCGAGTGTATATCATATAAGCCAATTCGATTGCAAATAACGTAGCAATTTTCAAGGATATGTTTTTAATTTGCTTGAAAGAGCGTGACTTTTGACTCACGAATATTGGTGCAGATTATGCTTAAAGTCTTTCCGTGCTATATAGAGTTTTTGGCTTCGTAAGATGTGAGACAGTTTTGCTTAGAGCTTCCTCTTTGGCGTGAATGTCAGGCGTTTGTGCTCCCGTCGAAAACTAACCTGCTTTAATTACCATCTGAAGAAACGTTGGCTTGTTAGAGTGTCCAGCAATCACTATTGGCTCTTCGGTAGTAACCTCTGAGTCTGGCATCAAAGATACA
>JACCGJ010016084.1:0-14894 GCA_013407085.1 Atriophallophorus winterbourni | reverse complement strand
CACCGGGCTCGGGGAACCACTCGTGTAGGCCAGAAGCTGGACTTGGTTGTTTTGGCTACTTGAACCCACGAACCCAACACCGCATTCCAGTGAAAAGTCGAAATTGCAACTTTACAAAATATATATATGTATTCGAGTATCTAAACACCATTCACGAAATAAACATATTGCTAAAACGATTCGTTTGGTTTATGAAAGTCGCCGCAAAAACGGTTGCTTGTCAGTTCCGAGACGAGAGAAAAATTTCTCGTACGGCAAGACTCTCTCGTCGGTCTCACGTTCATTCTCCTCCTGCTTATCCTCACGCTCTACTCCTAAACGACGGAGCAGACGTTGAGCGAGGTGTGGGATCACCGGACGAAGCAACAGTCCGGATAATCGTAACACCTCTGCCGCCAAGGCGATCACATACTCTGGCTCGACAGGGGGATGTTTTGTCCACGGACGATGACGCCCGACCAGCGCATTCGCCTGTCGCAAAACATCCATCACCTGATCGATGGCCAAGTGGGGTTGCGCTCGGTGCCACCAGAGTTGGTCAAAGCGAGCAGCGAGTGTATCGAGGCTGGAATAAACGGTAGGACAGTGTATGTATGATATGGTATGAAATTACAAGCCTGATCCAGGCAAAGTGCCGCACACGCAGAGACTGCACGTGGGTTGAGATACTGTCAGGTTGCACAGGCCTAGGACCGTGTGAGTGCCAATCGAATCCTGGTGGCAGCACGAGTGGCGGCGTAAAACAAAGTCACATAGAAAGACATGGTATGCGTGTATGTATGCAATCACAAGCCTGATCAAGGTAAAGTGCCGCACAGTAATAAACGGTAAGTGGGTCAGGCTGCAGATATAAGAAATTGCACTTAAAATGATGGTGAGACGCCAGGGTGTTTTTGCATGGAGCACATAATTGTGGGTAGCATTAAATTGGTAGCAAGTATAGTGCATCCTAATAAGACGTAAAAAGCTACCCGACCTATAGAAGATCAAGCACAGACAAATTGGGGTAAGGTGTCTACATTTGGAATCAAGCATGCATTCATTCAAATGGCGTGAGCGCCTTTCGCTGTCATGTGTTGCAACACGCTTCCGACGGTACTACATGTCAAGACAGTGAACTTGCAGAAGTTACATCCTGCCCACAAGCACTGTATTGGCCTCAGTGTACAGAGATCTCTACAATCTGGTGCTCAGAACTTATGCGAACGTATTATACCTAATTAGAATTTTCTTCAATAATTGCTAAACCTTATGCACTTTACAGGTGTCTAGGCCTGGGCAACCTGACAGTATCTTAGCCCACGTGTAGTTCTCGACTGCGTGGCAGTTTGCCTGGATCATGTTTGTGATTTCATGCATGTATCACACGAGTCAACCGATCTTCACCGTATTGGATCGATGTAATAAGCAAATCGACTCAACGGTAAGGTCCAAACAGAGGTGAAGGGTCGCAACCTGTTTGTGGTTGCTGTCTATGCACCGTCTAATTGTAGCTCTGAACTTGCAAAATTATAAGAACTCATTATACTTGCATCGAGTTTTAGCTAAAGACACGAACGCGCGTGTCTATCCTACGTGGGTGAATGTGATTAGCGTTGGACAGGTGGATGCAATCGACCTGCGTGGTTATTGTTAAACCGCTTTACCGAATGGTGCGATAAATGGGGAGGTGTGCCAGCTGGCGTGCTAGAAAACGCTACTAGGAACCTAAACTTTTAATTACACAAATTACAAATTGAACTAATAAAGAGAAGGTTTAAAACGATGGGATGGATTCATGTCACTCATGAGACAACAAGATTGACCATGTTGGCACCGCGCAGATGGGTTGTTGAGCTACCATGAGCTAGACAGAAATTCAAGGTGACATCTCAAACCATCCAGTGCAGTCTCTGGATCAGGCTTGTGCTTACTTACTTTACCAAAGCAACCACGCATTTGCTTCAGTCGATCAAAATGTTCTGTTGAACACCTGTTGCTAAACAAAGGCGTTCCGCAAAAGTATGTCAACGAGCAGTTTCTGCACATGTATCCGGATGCGTTAGGGTTTACAACGAACTCTCACCCTAATTCCCCACCGCAAGTGGCGTCTCACAAGGATGTCCGATTTCCCAATTTTTGTTCAATTTTGTAATTGATGCTATCATGGAATTTTGCAACGAAGGAGCCCTAGCTTTCGGAGTTCACATAATGTCAGGCGGCAAGCTTCTCGACTTGGACTATGCTGATGATATAGTTCTGCTCTTCGACTCGTACACAAATGAACAGGCGATACTGAACAAGCTAGCTGGCATTGCTCGTCTTCCAGGCTGGTGTCCCGGCGATCAGATAACGCAATGGCTAGTTACGCTTCAGGATATGTCCAGAAACCGTGTTCAATGGCGGTCTTGCACTAAGCATCTTCGTGGAGTATCTGCTTAACCCTGTATGTTGTCAAGCGGAGTGACGAGAAAAGCTTGTTATGATGAATAACAGTGAAAGCCGCAAGCCATGCTGATGTCGCTCTACTCGTTCACGAAACTTGTTTGAATGCATGTTCCATTCGAGGTGTAGGCACCTGCATCCCAGTTTGTTTGTGCTTACTCTTCTATAGAATCCGTAGCTATTCAACTCCCACCCTTCCCCATCTTTTAGGATTTTACTTTCTCATGGTTGTGTGGCAGTTAAGCATTCGGTGCATGTTACCGGTGTAATAGGCCTAGGCAACCTGACAGTATCTCAGCCCACGTGCAGTATCTGACTGTGCGGCACTTGGCCTGGATCAAGCTTGTGCTTTCATACCATACCATACCGGTGTAATACTGTATGTGATGATGATGATGGTACACCGCACTCGAGTATCAGACACTCAATCCTTACCTCGACAGCAACTTGGAATCTTCTTCAAATTGTTCAAAAATCGCCCAAGCCTCTTCCCGGTTCATATGTACAACAGATTGGTGAGGGTTTAGACTGGGTGACGTCACTCTGTAACAGGGTGTAAAAAATGAAAGAGGGACATGCGGCCATCACATAATCTCACACACAGACATCACCCGAGCAGTGTACCTGGATAACAAATTTCCTAAGCAATTGACTAGTTCCGCGTTGATAATCGTTTTAGCCAGCGAGCGACTGTAAGAGATGTTCTGCGTGAGCAAAGCGGATCGAACGAGCACGTAGCGCAGGCCTTCGGAATCAGCGATTGGCGCCTCTTCACCGTCGGGGGAGAGAGAAATGCGCTCCAGAAACGGATCAACCACATTCCCGCGACTTTTGGACATCTGTGAAGACGTAGGAATGATTCAGTGTGTGCATGTTTCAAATCACAAGGATGGATTCAGTCAAGAATCAAGTATGGGTCAATATACTGTCAGGTTGCCCAGACCTAGACGAATCTAAGATGAGTTAATAGTTCCAAAGGTTGTCATAGTCAGCGGTGGCAGTGGGGATAAGTTCCCACTGTTTATAAAATGCTCCCATATGGCACCCGTTTCAAATGGCCTCTGACAACCAAGTCCAGCTTCTGGCCTGCAAGAGTGGCTCTCCGAGCCCGGAGGAACTGCTTCTACCAACAGGGGAAGGGGCGAAGGCGAGTGACTAGCGCCCGAAAACCAGTTTGCTTCGGACAGATGCACCTCGTTAGCATGGAGTTCATTTCAACTAAGGGAAGGAAAACCCTGATTTTAAACCTCCGCTGCCTTGCGGGATACCCGGTCGCGGGAAAGGCTTCGGGAGAAAACCCTGAGGAAAAACCTGGAACAGAGTCTGTTAGACGGTTAGTTGGTGCACACCATCTGATTGTGGCAACCCCCGCAGCTTTGCAGGTCGCACTTGGTTGTGCAAACGCTAGAGAAGCTGACTCGAACAAACGCCGAGTGGTGCTGGGGACGCCGCTTTGTACCCAAATCCCCAAGAACCTTCATTGAAGCCGACTCATCCTCCAGGAAGTAAAAGTAAAAAGTAAGATGAGTTAATAGAATGGAGACTCTCGCGTTTTACTGCTCAGAGCTCAGCACAGATGACGTTCAGATAGACACAGACACACTAGCATGAGGTGCCTACACCTCAAATGGAACAGGTATTCAATCAAGTTTCGTGAACGAGTAGAGCGACATCAGCACGGCAGCTTCATTGCGGATTTCACTGTCACGCAACATAACACGCTTTTCTCGTCACTTTACTTGACAACACACAAGATTAAGCAAACACTCCACGAAGATATCTACAACAAGACCGCCACTGAATACGAATTTGGCTTATATAACTAAGCTCGAAAAAGAACACTCACTTTCACACCGTCCACAAGAATATGGTGATGGCAGATTAGGTGGCGAGGTAGCGGAAGTTCCAGTGCCATCAGTATCGCGGGCCAGAGCACGGTGTGAAACCTGATTGGTCGAGAGATAACGAGCACAGAAGTAATGGTTTAACGGCAATATACACTGGCACGCACGTTCCAAACATACCGTAGAATATCTTTCCCAATAAACTGATAGTCCGGGGGCCATGGGGCTCGTTCTGGGTTACTATTGAGTTGATCCGGGAATCCAGCGATTGTTAAGTAGTTGATCAATGCATCGAACCAGACGTAAACCTACATACAGAGGGAAAACGTTCGTTCGTGGTTAAATCTATTGTGGCACGCAATGCGGTAAAACTCAGCAGCCACCCATACTGACCAGTTGATCAGGTCGATCAGGAACCTCGATGCCCCAATCCAAACGATGGCTAGCACGCGACACGGAAATGTCATCGGTAGCGTCAACCAGCGAGTGCGACTCCTCGAGCCAGATGCGTTGCGCAGACGAATTAGTCAAAAAGACTAGAAGTGGAAAAACCCCAAGGGTCAGTGTAACAACTGAGAGAATTGTTACGACTTACCTCCCGAGTCGAGCCACTGGTGCAATCGAGCCTTGAACGGATTCAAACGGAACAGGAAATTTGTCTCCTCGGTCCACTCTACAGGTGCGCCAGACGTGGTGAGGTAGGATCCGCTCGAGGGGACCAATTCTCGCTCAGGGTAGAATGTTTCATCCGCCACTGAGTACCAACCGGAGTATTGCGACTCGTATAAATGACCCCCAGCGGACAAGCGACGCTAAAATCGTGATCAGATTGCAAGGGTGGGTAGGCACCACGGGAATTAAAGGGTTAGATGGGCAAGAGTCGACTCAGAAAACCGCTCCGAGCGTGATTCCATGGTCTATCATGCCAAGCTGGCGCGAATAGACAGAAACTCGGCTCACGATTCATCACAGTCGACGAGGGGCGAAAAAATGGTCAAATGGTAAGTTTATGTGCATGAGTCAACATCATTATCACCAGGTCGTCGGTAAATCTTTAGAAGAGTAAGCGCAAACAAGCTGAGATGAGGTAGCTACATCTTGAATGGAACAGGCATCCAATCCAGTTTCGTGAACGAATGTAGCAACACCAACACGACAGCTTTGCAAGTCATCAAACTGAAAAATTCATGTACACGAATAGAGTTATTTTCTTCAAGCTGTCCTCGTCGCTTCACTTGAGAACACACAAGATTAGGCAAACACCCCAAGAAAATGTTCACTGCAGGTGTCTACATCTCGAACGAAGAGCGTTCACAAATAAGTTTTCTAAACTACAATCGGTCAGCAAGGACACGAGAAAAGCGTCAGCACAGGACCGATGGAGCACGTATTACAGCCGATAACACAACCTCAGAGGCAGCAGTGAGCTGCAATATCATTCGTGGATCATGCCGGTCGCTTATCAGAAGCTTCATCTGATCAGAACTGACAGCTGATATTAATCCAAGACGAAATGGAGTGGAAATGAGTTGAAGTTATGCTGAATGATACGAGATAAATAGGGTCACTGATTGAACGATGTGCAATCGCCTTCAGTACTTTGTCAAGTTTTTGACAAAACAGTTGAAACACGAACGTTTGTCAGCATCATCATGTCAAACATGCCAAGCTAATATTTGCAATCCACTTGAAATTATACATATATACAGTGGAACCCGGGTACAACGAATCGCTGGGGAGAGAGTAAAATGTTCGTTATAAGCGGAGTTCGTTGTAAGCGAGTTGCGACACTGACAGTCCAATCTCACGTTTTCTGAAGTAGCTGGCGATACTCTTTTGTTTAAGTTTTGACTTCGCCACTGCCTCGATCTCTCTCTCTCCACAAATTAAAGTTATCTTTCGACGTCTCTTCCTTTTATTCTAAAAAAATCTTCTGCAGAGATCAAGAGCACTCCTGGCATCTTTCACAGACGGAGTGTCTGACTGAGTGATTGCAATTTGTCATGAGTCTGTGATTACCAATCACAGAGAATTCACGTGATTTTCTTGTGCGTGCGTGCGAGTCAGTTAGCACACTGTAGGCCAGGCTGCCTGTGTCTCGCCAAGCCGTGTGTGTCAGTTCTATTCTTAACGCACTGCAGGCCACTCTTGACGGAGCGTTGTGGGTTAAAAGCCAGACAAAGCGAGTTCGTTGTACGCATGTACTTTATTGAACAAACATAGCTGTCGGGAAAGTGTACGGTGTTCGTAATAAGCGAGATTCGTAACGAACAGATTCGTTGTACGCATGTTTCAAATAAGCTTGCAGATAAGGAATTTATTTGGGAAATCATGGTGTGTACGTTATAAGCGGGAATTCGTTGTAAGCGAGTTCGTTGTACGTGGGTTCCACTGTATGTATATATATATATATATATCGAGAAAGAGAGAGGGTATATCGTGAAAATGGTTTTTCAGGGAGGGTGTGTGTAGTGAATGAATGAAAGTACAAGCCTCATCCAGACAAAGTGCCGGACAGTCACAGACTACATATGGGCTAAGATACTGTCAGGTTGCCCAGGCCTAGACAGATATGATGAAGAAAAAAAGAATAGGAAATGGTAGTGAGACTCCAGCCTGTTTCAGCATGCAGCTCACTACCGGTGGCCAATCAATTTAGCATGGTGTTAGCCGCACCACACAAAGTACTGTGTGTAGTATAAACAATCAACGAAGGAAAGCAAACGAGAAAGAAAAAAGTTTGAACAACCACGATACGCAACGCACCCATACTTCCGCCACAGCCTTTTTGTGTCGTTCTTCCGTAGTACGGATGAAATCCTCAAACACAACGGAATGATGTTTGCACAAGGACTGGAGATGGGAAGGAATTGCGAATTGAGGGACACGGGACAGTAACGAAAATACTCTGGGTAATAACGGTAGAGCCACTGTTGGCACAGTCAAATATGAGTAATCACATATGTATAATGTATGAAAGCACAAGCCTGTTCCAGACAACATGCCGCACAGTCGATACTGTGCATTTGCCAAATACTGTCGGTTTGCCCAGGCATTCATATATATATAATATATATATATATATATAATATAATATCAACTTGAAATACCGAAAGTGGGAAGACCGATTTGGACCTGAACTGACGCAACGTTTAGAAAACGCCATCACAATAACGACCCGAAAAGCCAAAGCCAACAAGCGACGTGACCTGGAAAACAAAATTCACAATATCACCCCTTATCAGGACAATACCAGCGGGGAACTTTGGGTCAAGAACCTATCCAACAGACCCCTTACTGAGAACGAACAACGCATTCCCGGACGTGGCCTCAACTTCAACTTGAAAGACGCTGATCACACCCAGTTCGTCGCTAATTTGGAGTCAATATTGAAGTCTCATACCTTATCAGAAGATACGCGCGAAGAAGTCCGACAAAGAATTGTACCCGCACTTACCAGGAACATAGAACATACCTCACTCAATAAACAGGAAATCAAAGCATTGAACAAACCGAAACGAGACCAGAACATCGTTATACTTCCCGCTGACAAAGGAAGAATGACCGTCGTAATGAACAAGGCAGAATATATCGAGAAAGCTGAACAACTACTCCGTGACACAACAACATACAGACGGATAAACGAAGACCTGACAAAACGACTTGAAAAGAAAATCAACGCAACCTTGAAGAAATTGAAGTTCATGGGACAACTGAATGGAGTAGAAGAAACGAGAATGAAGCCGCAAGACTCCACTATACCAAGATTCTACGGATTACCAAAAATACACAAAGAAAATATTCCATTGCGCCCAATAGTTTCTTTGCCCGGAGGACCAACATACAAGTTATCTAAAGAGCTGCGGAGAAAATTGTTATACCTAGTAGCAGATTTGAACATTCGGTCAACTCTGCCGAACAATTTTTGCGGAAATTGAAGAACGTGAAGATCGAAGAGGACGAACTAATGGTTTCTTTCGACGTAACGGCACTATTCACGTCAATCGACAGAACACTCGCCAAGCAAACTATATCATCGTTACTCAATGAAAAAGGAACGGAACATAATGGAAATCGATTGACACACGAAAGTTTAATGGAACTGATCGAGCTGTGTCTTCAAACGCACTTCAAGTTCAATGGAAAGATATATGAACAAATCCGAGGAACGCCAATGGGATCACCGATTTCCAGCTTAGTTGCTGAGGCAGTTATGCAACGTTTAGAACGAATTGCCCTACCAATAATCCGACCAAAATTATGGATCCGCTACGTGGACGACACCTTCGTGATTATGAAACGTACAGAACTGGATGAATCACATCGACTGCTCAATTGTGTATTTACCGGAATCCAATTTACCAAGGAAACTGAAGTTGACGGCTGTTTACCATTTCTGGATGTTCAAGTGAAGCGGACAGGCGATGGAACGTTAGAGACCTGCGTCTACCGGAAAACCACACACACGGATCAAATACTGAACTTTTACAGCAAGCACCCAAACACTCACAAACCCAGTTGCGTCAGAACTCTATTCAAAAGAGCGGCAACCCACTGCAGTACAGATGAACTGAGGAGAAAAGAAGAAGAATATCTGTTCAAAGTTTTCCAGAAAAATGGATATCCAAGAAGCTTCATATTACGCAACAGGTTCAACCGCCCCCAACAAAGAAACCCAGAAGAAAACAGAAGCAGACGCACTCTGCCCTATATCCAACATATCTCCGAAATCGCAGCTCGGGTACTTCGGCCACTTGGAATCGACATTGCGCATAAACCAGCATCAACACTCCGCAACCACTTCAACAACACGAAAGACAAAGTGGCAAAAGAAGAACAGTCGAATGTCGTCTACAAGATTTCATGCAGAGACTGCGAAAAGAACTACGTCGGACAAACAGGTCGCAAACTCAGCACAAGACTACATGAACACCAGTTGGCCGTACGCAGACATGACCGGAATTCACTGATTTCAATACATATTGATCAATTTGGACATCAGTTTCGACTGGGACCGCACAAGAATATTAGCCAGAGGAAACGACCGACGGACGCGAGAATTCCTGGAAGCGTGGCACTCAACAACAAATTCAATCAACCAGCATCTCCAACTGGCTGCAACATATGGACCAATGAGAAACCGCTCACGGAGAAGGCATAACATGAACTCGACCAATCCGCGGGAGTGACCGTGAACGGACAGACAAGCGGTATAATAACCAACGAATTCCAACTACAAGACGATTCGAAAGAAGTTTTGCTGATGATGTCATCTAGCCTGATGACGAAACGTCCAAGAACAACTATGCAAGCTCGGCAAACACAAGGTGAGCACAGATATAGGGAACATAAAAGAACGGGAAATGGTAATGAGACTCCAGTCTGTTTCAGCATGCACCTCACAACCGATGGGTTGAACAAAATACCTTCATTCTTACCATTTAGACTAATGTGTACAAGTGGAAGTAATTGTTGTGAACGGTCCAACTAAGATAATTGTTCTAGAATCTGTCATTGATATAAGTTGTTTGATGGAAACGTGATACCATCTCTGTTTCACGTGCGGCAAATCCATTAAACTTGACAAGTTTTTTTCTGTCCAGCGATCATGATCTCGTTGGCCTCCTTCGGTCGATATCGAACGCAAATGCAAGTCGCAATTTGATGCTCTGTAGCGCTCACAATACTTACTTGAATGTATGTTTGATTCGAGGAGTAGGCACCTCATCTCAGTGTGTATGTGCCTAATCTTCTAGAGGTTCAGCGGTTTTTCCACTCTTCCCCATCTTTTTAGAGTTTTCACTATGTCATGATTGACTGGCAGTTAAGTCCTCGGTGCTTGTTACCGGTGTATGTATATGTATGAAAGCACAAGCCTGATCCAGGCAAAGTGCCGCACAGTCAGAGACTGTACGTGGGCTAAGATACTGTCAGGTTGCCCAGGCCTAGACAGATATGAGGGGGGAATAGAAATAGAAATGGTAGTGAGACTACAGCGTATTTCAGCATGCAGCTCACGACCGTTGGCCAATCAATTTAGCACGATGTTAGCCGTACAGCACAGGAATGCTGTTACCGGTGTAATGCTGTCTGTGATGGTGATGCTCGATGCAGCGTTTCCCTGGACTAAACAGTCCATTCCGGAGGAACAATCTCGCCTGCACACACACAGCGATAATGACGCCACGATATATATAGTCGAAATAGAGTCTACCGTTTGTGCGGTAAGACTGCGTGGGGCGGCCATGAAAACCGATATTACAAGACACCTAGAAACTTGTTTGTGGTAACTGTGGTCTGGCTAAGAATCTTTGAGAAAAAATTACAATATCGGTATGAATTTGCATTGATATATTGGGTGAAAACGAACGCACTTTTCAACAAAACGCTAATAAACAACAGTAAGGTAACGGAAAACTTGCCTTGAATAATGGAGACATCAGATCACAATATTCTCGCGGTGATTTCCCCATATGCGAAGCCGCTTGTTTCACCTAAACAAAGTTTAGAAATTTCAGTCAGGATTATAATCTTAATAATTTTGTCGGCGGTGTCATTTGGTATTTTCAATATTCACTCTCATATCTGTCTCGTCCGTGGAAACCTGATAGCAAATTGGCCCACTTGTAGTCAATGACTGCATGAAAATTTGTCTGGATCAGGCTTGTGATTTCATAGTTGTTGTAGGCAACATCTCATCATTATGGACAGCATTAAACTGTCATAAAACAATGAAAAAACAAAATCCTACTGAACCTGTAAAAAAATAGTCACAGGGATATGGCGCCTACACTTCGAATCAAACACCTAGTGAATCAAATGTTGTGATTGAGTAGAACGACATCAGCACATCAACATCATGAAGCTCACGTCTGGAGACAGACAAAGTACCAAGCAACATGATGCAGGTAAAGCAGACAAGCAAGCGCGTGAAAAACAGGAAAGCAGGCTAGAGGAATATGTAAAAGCGAATGCGCAAAAAGCATTGCGACTCGTATAAATCACCCGCAGCGGACAAGCGACGCTAAAATCGTGATCAGATTGCAAGGATGGGTAGGCACATGGGTATTAAAGGGATGCATTTGGGTTAGATGGGCAAGAGTCGACTCAGAAAACCGCTTCGAGCGTGATTCCATGGTCCATCACGCCAAGCTGGCGCGAATGGACAGAAACTCGGCTCACGATTCATCACAGTCGACGAGAGGCAAAAAAGTGGTCAAATGGCAAGTTTATGTGCATCAGACAAAATCACTATCAGCAGGTCGTCGGGAACTCTTTAAAAGAGCATGCACAAACAAACTGCGCCTACACCTAGAATCAAACACCCAGTGAATCAAATGTTGTGAACGAGTAGAACGACATCAGCACATCAACATCATGAAGCGCACGTCTGGAGCCAGACAAAGTGCCAAGCAATATGAAGCAGGAAAAGCAGATAAGCAAGCGCGTGAAAAACAGGAAAGCAGGCAAGCGAAAAACGCAAAAGCAGCTAGTTTTTGTAGTTTAACTGCATGCGATGTTGTGTTTTTTGTTTTGTTTCGTTTGATTTTTGTTCATCAAATTTAATATAATAATAATATACCGGGTAAAAGATTAGGACGCATAATAAAATACACTGGCGCCACTGACTTCGGTTTGCAGCCATGTCTCGTCAGGTTTCCGGCCAACTATTAGGTGGAGCACTTTGACACCACAAAGGCAAACGAATACTCCCAACTGAGCATAGCGCTACAGTGAGTTTCTTCATCCCAACGTTTCTCCCAGACTCTGTGAATACGACGCAGTATGGTAAACGGTGATGAGGCATTCTTAAAACATTTCCCAACCATCGCAAACGAGCAAGCACATGCATTTCTCTCGATTCGTGGCCACTTAGTTCTAACACCCGCTTACAGACATCTATATTTGTAACACGATGCTGCCACCGAATGCGAGCAATCCTACGCAGACAACGGGTGTCAAAAACAGAAAGCCGACGGACATCTTCTACTCGGATAGACCAGGTTTCGCAGCCATAAAGTAATGTAGCACGCACCACTGCGGCGGTTTCAGTCCTGTGTAAGTGTTTCACACCTGTTAAGCGCAAAGAACATGTCACACCTGAAAGTTTCAAGTGCCGGGCGGTTCAGGGCATGTTGCATTATATGAGGGTCATCTCCCAGAAGTGTGATGTCATCAGCATACTCTAGATCTTTAGCTCTATCACTCGGCAGAAGTAACAATACAATTTTACGCAAAATCTCTAAAACGATGTTTTGTGCAAACCGCGACTGAACACGAGACATATAGTTAAGCCCTTGGTACTTGCTACCAGTGTAATACAATCCAAGACGATGAAAACTGGACAAAAATCTAAACTTGTCATTTAACACGGTACTTTTTCTAACTTAGGATCTGTGAATTAACGCATAACCATTGGATGGTGACAGGGTGATACAGACCAGAGTCACAAACTACAAAAATGTTTGGAGTTGCGTGAGCTGAAATACCTTCATTCCATGTTCATCAGTACCGACTGACAAGTATCGTTGGACATTTGGGCTTGACCTGCTCCATAATTTCGAGGAATCAGACAAGTGGAACGGGTTCAACGAAGGACTGTTGCGGATGCAAGCGTAGCGTGCCCATGCATCCGCCAAGCACAGTGTGTAAGCGTGACCAAGATGAGGGGCTGGATAAATGAATTATACTGCTGACGGAGCTAGGTAAACACAGGATCGTCATTGTTAGTGGAAATTAGGGACACTTACGTGCATTGACGTAAAATATGGGGCATGTGAAATAGAGTCTAGCTATGGTCATCGATCGTGATGAGTGTAGGTGAGCGGCGCAATCAAGCTACATACCAGAATAAGGATGAATGGTGCTGAAAAATAGGAAAAAATGATAACAGCGATAATTGTTGAGCATGGGTAAGGAAATAAGAAAGTTGAACGACAGTAATTACTTCAGCCGAACCAGTCAAGTTAATTTATGGTAGATGGATCAACCGTTTTAGGCTGCAGAGGTAACAAATTAATTTTCTACCTGATATGAGCTGCGTGCGGTAACGGAGTCCCACAGCAATCATTCACTCTCTGTCTAGATTAGGTTGCTGCCTATGCACCGACTAATTGTAGCTCTGAACGTGACAAGGATGAGTTTTATGGAAGATTACAAGAACTCATTAGACTTGCATCGAGGAGTGACATCGTTGTCCTAGCTGGAGACATGAATGCACGTGTTGGCCGTCTATCCTTAAACGAGCATTTCGTGGGTGGACGGTTTGGTCTCGATTGTCATCGCAATGACAACGACGAAAGATTGCTTAACTTGTGCGCAGAGCACAGACTGTACCTAGCCAGCACTAACTTCCACCATTCGAAGCGCCACTGCTCCACTTGGAGATCTCCATCGGCGGCCTTGTTCACGCAAATTGACCATATTGCTATCAGCTACTCCTGGCGAGGGAGTGTGCAAGATTGCCGCTCCTACTGGGGCACCTGTCTAGAGTCCGATCATGCGTTAGTCGGTGCTAAGCTCTCGATGCGTTTTGGTGGGAAACGTAGAAATGTTGCAAGGCAGTTGAATGTTGCTAGGCTTAACGATCTCCCGGTTCTCCGAGGGTTTCAGGCCAATTTGAGTCTGCATCTGTCTACAGTTCCCCAACATAGTATCGATGACCAATGGAGTGGGATTCAAACCTCCTTGGAAACAGCCGCGTTGGATAGTTGTGGGTTGACTTCCCGTGTAGCTCAGCACTGGGTTTCTGCGAATTCTCTCCAATTATTAGACCAACGTCGGTTGCTTTCTGCTGATAGCATACATGATGCGTCACGAAGGCTTATTAAACGTAAACTGGTTGCCAGTTTGAGAACCGACAGGGAAAGTTGGTGGAGTTCTAAGGCTTCGGAAATGGAATCTGCGGCAGCTGTAGGCAATTTCAGAAAATTGTTCCAACTCATCAGAACAACTGGAAGCGGGCGACCAGGCATCAGTGAGTTGATACGTGAAGCAGATGGTTTGCCAGTTTTTAACATGCACAGACGCATGGAGCGATGGGCAGAACATCTTGAAGCACAGTTTAACTGGCCTTCTGATTTCGAGAATACGGAACACTGTACCCCATGGTCGATTTCTCTTGAGGCTCCGACTCAATCAGAGATTTACAGTGTAGTCCGGAGCTTTAAGCGCCATCGGGCATCAGGTGCTGATGCTTTGCTTCCGTCATTGTTCAAAGATGGCGGTTTCGCTTTAGTTTGCGAACTTCAAGCGCTGTTCGCCAACATATGGGCTGAGGAACGCGTTCCGATCCCTTGGAGAGAATCAATAATTGCTCCTATTTTCAAAAAGGGACGGCGCGATTCCTGTGAAAACCATCGGGGTATCAGTCTCCTTTCAGTAGCTCCTAAAATACTGGCGTCCATTCTGCTTCACCGATTGAGTACCAAACGGGAAGAGCAAATCCGTGAGGAGCAAACTGGGTTTCGTGCCGGCCGAGGGTGCATAGATCAAATTTTCACACTCCGTCAGTTACGGGAGCAACGTCACACTTTTCGTAAACAACTATCGTGGTATTCAATTCAATCGATCGTGAAAGTCTTTGGAACTGTCTACTGAGATATGGAGTGCCCGAGAAGTATGTTT
>JACCGJ010016083.1:0-13939 GCA_013407085.1 Atriophallophorus winterbourni | reverse complement strand
GAAATATTAGGCATTGTCAGCTCTGATTTGTTTAAACATTGTCGATCTCAGATTGGTTTGAAACGTTTGTAATTTTTGGACTGAATTATTAAGCACTGTTAGATCTGGTTGGTACAAACATTGTCGATCTCATATTGGTTCAAAACGTTTGTAGTTTTTGGACTGAAATATCAAGCATTGTCACCTTAGATTGGTTCAAATATTATCGATATCAGATTTTTTCAAAATGTTTGTAGTTTGTGGACTAAAATAATAGGAATTGTCAACTCTGATTGGTTCGAACATTGTCGATCTCAAAATGGTCCAAAACGTGTGTAGTTTTTGAATTGAAATCATAAGCATTGTCAGCTCTGATTGGTTCAAACATTGTCGATCTCAGATTGGTTCAAATCGATTGTAGTTTTCAGACTATAATAATAATCATTGTCAGCTCTGATTGGTTAGAATATTATCGATCTCAGATTGGTTCAAAAAGTTTGTAGTTTTTAAACTGAAATATTAGGCATTGTCAGTTCTGATTGTCCAAACATTGTCGATCTCAGATTAGTTTAAAACGTTTGTAGGTTTTGGACTAAAATATTAGGCATTCAGAGCTCTGATTGGTTCAAACATAATCCATTTCAGATTGATGCAATACGTTTGTAGTTTTTGAACTGAAATTTCGGGCATTGTCAGCTCTGATTAGTTCAAACATTGTCGATCTCAGATTGGTTCAAAACGTTTGTAGTTTTGGACTGAAATATTAGGCATTGTCAGCTCTGATTTGTTTGAACATTGTCGATCTCAGAAGGGTTCCATACGTTTGTAATTTGGACTAAGATATCAAACATTATCAGCTCTATTTGGTTCGAGCATTGTCGATCTCAGATTGGTTAAAAACGAATGTTTTGTTTTTGGACTGAAAAAGTGAGCATTGTCAGGTCTGATTGGTTCAAACATTGTCGATCTCAGATTGGTTCCAAACGTTTGTAGTTTTTGGACTGAAATATTAAGCACTTTTAGCTCTGAAGGTACAAACATTGTCGATCTCAAAATGGTTCAAAACGTTTGTAGTTTTTGGACTGAAATATCAAGCATTGTCACCTTAGATTGGTTCAATTATCATCGATATCAGATTTTTTCCAAAATGTTTGTAGTTTGTGGACTAAAATAATAAGCATTGTCAACTCTGATCGGTTCGAACATTGTCGATCTCAGATTGGTTCAAAACGTGTGTAGTTTTTGGACTAAAATATTAGGCATTCAGAGCTCTGATTGGTTCGAAAATCATCCATTTCAGATTGGTTCAAAACGTTTGTAGTTTTGGACTGAAATATTAGGCATTGTCAGCTCTAATTGTTTCGAACATTGTCGATCTCAGATAAGTGCAGAACGTTTGTATTTTGTTTCGACTGAAAAATGAGTCAATGTCAGCTGTGATTGGTTCAAACATTGTCTATCTCAGATTGGTTAAAATCGTTTGTAGTTTTGGACTGAAATATTAGGCATTGTCAGCTCTAATTGTTTCGAACATTGTCGATCTCAGATAAGTGCAGAACGTTTGTATTTTGTTTCGACTGAAAAATAAGTCAATGTCAGCTCTGATTGGTTCAAACATTGTCTATCTCAGATTGGTTCGAAACGTTTGTAGTTTTGAGCTGATATATCAAGCATTGTCACTTTTGATGGATTCAAACGTTGTCGATTTCAGATTGGTTCAAAACGTCTGTAATCTTTAACATGGGAAATTAAGCTTTGTCAGCACTGATTGTTTCAAACATTGTCGATCTCAGATTGGTTCAAATCAATAGTAGTTTTCAGACTGAATTATTAATCATTGTTAGCTCTGAATGGTTGAAACATTGTCGATCTCAGATTGGTTCAAATATTTTGTAGTTTCTAAACTGAAATATTAGGCATTGTCAGCTCTGATTATCCAAACATTGTCAATCTCAGATTAGTTCAGAACGTTTGTAGTTTTTGGACTAAAATATTAGGCATTCAGAGCCGTGATTGGTTCAAATAACATCCATTTCAGATCGGTGCAAAACGTTTGTAGTTTTCGAACTTAAATATTGGGCAACGTCAGGTCTGATTGGTTCAAACATTGTCGATCTCAGATTGGTTCAAAACGTTTGTGGTTTTGGACTGAAATATTAAGCACTTTTAGCTCTGATTGGTACAAACATTGTCGATCTCAAATTGGTTCAAAACGTTTGTAGTTTTTAGACTGAAATATCAAGCATTGTCACCTTAGATTGGTTCAAATATCATCGATATCAGATTTTTTCCAAAATGTTTGTAGTTTGTGGACTAAAACAATAAGCATTGTCAACTCTGATTGGTTGAAACATCGTCGATCTCAGAAGTCTTGAAAACCTATGTAGTTTTTGAACTAAAATGTTAGGCATTGTCAGCTCTGATAAGTTCAAACGTTTTCCATCTCAGATTGGTTCAAAACGTTTGTCGTTTTTGAACTGAAATGTTTGGCCTTGTCAGCTTTGATTGGTTCGAACATTTACGATGTCAGATTTGTTCAAAACTTTTGTAGTTTGTGGACTAAAATAATAAGCATTGTCAGCTCTGATTGGTTCAAATATTGTCGATCTCATATTGCTTCAAAACGTATGTAGTTTTTGGACTGAGATATTGAGCATTGTCAGCTCTTATTGATTAAAAATTGTCGATCTCAAATTGGTACAAATCTTTGTAGTTTTTTAGACTGAAATATAAAGCATTGTCAGCTCTGGTTGGTTCAAACATTGTCGATCTCAGATTGGTTCTTATCGTTTGTAGTTTTTGGAATAAAAAATTAACCATTACCAGCTCTGATTGGTTCAAACATAAAAATTCTCAGATTGGTTCGGAACGTTTGTAGTTTTTGGACTAAAATATTGAGCATTGTCGGTTCTGATTGGTTCCAACATTTACGATCTCAAATTGTTTCAAAGTATTTGTAGATTTTAGACTGAAATATTAGGCATTGTCATCTCAGATTAGTTTTAGCATTGTCGATCTCATATTGCTTTAATACGTATGTAGTTTTTGGACTGAGATTTTGAGCATTGTCAGCTCTCATTGGTTCAAACATTGTCGATCTCAGATTGGTTCTTATCGTTTGTAGTTTTTGTAATAAACTGTTAACCATTAACAGCTCTGATTGGTTCAAACATAACCAATCTCAGGTTGTTCGAAACGTTTGTAGTTTTTCGACTGAAATATCGAGCATTGTCAGCTCTCATTGGTTGAAACATCGTCGATCTCAGAAGTGTTGAAAACGTATGTAGTTTTTGAACTAAAATGTTAGGCATTGTCAGCTCTGATTAGTTCAAACGTTTTCCATCTCAGATTGGTTCAAAACGTTTGTCGTTTTTGAACTGAAATGGTTGGCCTTGTCAGCTCAGATTGGTTCAAACATTGTCGATGTCAGATTTGTTCAAACCTTTTGTAGTTTGTGGACTAAAATAATGAGCATTGTCAGCTCTGATTGGTTCAAATATTGTCGATCTCATATTGCTTCAAAACGTATGTAGTTTTTGGACTGAGATATTGAGCATTGTCAGCTCTTATTGATTCAAAAATTGTCGATCTCAAATTGGTACAAATCTTTGTATTTTTTTAGACTGAAATATAAGGCATTGTCAGCTCTGGTTGGTTCAAACATTGTCGATCTCAGATTGGTTCTTATAGTTTGTAGTTTTTGGAATAAAATATTAACCATTAACAGCTCTTATTGGTTCAAACATAAAAATTATCAGATTGGTTCGAAACGTTTGTAGTTTTTGGACTGAAATATTGAGCATTGTCGGTTCTGATTGGTTCCAACATTGTCGATCTCAGATTGGTTCAAAACGTCCGTCGTTTTCGGAATGAAATATAAAGCACTCTCAGCTCTGATTAATTCAAACATAGTCGATCTCAGAATGGTTAAAAACGTATGTAGTTTTTGAACTAAAATGTTAAGCATTGTCAGCTGTGATTGGTTTAAACATTATCGATCTCCAGTTTGTTTAAAACGTTTGTAGTTCTTGAACTAAAATGTTGGGTCTTGTCACCTCTGATTGGTTCACACATTGTCGATGTCAGATTGGTTCAGGACGTTTGGACTTTGTGGACTTGAATAACAAGCATTGTCAGCTCTGATTGGTTCAAACATTTTCGATCTCAGATTGGTTTAAAACGTTTGTAGTTTTCAGAATAAAATATTAGGTATTGTGAGTTCTGATTTGTTTGAACATTCTCGATCTCAAATTGGTTAAAAACGTTTGTAGTTTTGAACTGAGATATTAGGCATTTTCAGCTCTGATTGGTTCAAACATTATCGATCTCAGTTTGGTTCAAAACGTCTGAAGTTTCTCACATGAAATATTAGGCATTGTCAGCTCTGATTGGTTCAAACAATGTCGATCTCAGATTGGTTCAAATTGATTGTAGTTTTCACACTGGAATAATAATCATTGTCAGCTCTGATTGGTTCAAACATTTTCGATCTCAGTTTGGTTCGGAACGTGTTAAGTTTTTAACATGGAATATTAGGCATTGTCAGCTCTGATTGTCCAAACATTGTCGATCTCAAATTAGTTCAGAACGTTTGTAGTTTTTGAACTAAAATATTAGGCATTCAGAGCTCTGATTGGTTCAAACATCATCTATTTCAGATTGGTGCAAAACATTTGTTATTTTTGAACTGAAATATTGGGCATTGTCAGCTCTGATTAGTTCAAACATTGTCGATCTCAGATTGGTTCAAAACGTTTGTAGTTTTGGACTGAAATATTAGGCATAAACAGCTCTGATTGTTTCGAAAATTGTCGATCTCAGATTAGATCGAAACGTTTGTATTTTTTTCGACTGAAAAATAAGGCAATGTCAGCTCTGATTGGTTCAAACATTGTCTATCTCAGATTGGTTCAAAACGTTTGTAGTTTTTGGGTTGATATATTAAGCATTGTCACTTCTGATTGGTTCAAACGTTGTCGATTTCAGATTAGTTTAAAACGTCTGTAATTTTTAACATGGATTATTGAGCATTGTCAGCTCTGATTGTCCAAACCTTGTCGATCTCAGATTAGTTCAAATCGTTTGTAGTTCTCAGACTAGAATATTGGGCATTCAATTTTGTGATTGGTTCAAACAACATCCATTCCAGATTGGTGCAAAACGTTTGTAGTTTTTGAACTTTAATATTAGGCATTGTCAGCTGTGATTAATTCAAACATTGTCCTTCTCAGATTAGTTCAGAACGCTTGTATTTTCTTCCGATTAAAAAAAAAGGCATTGTCAGCTCTGATTTGTTTGAACATTGTCGATCTCAGAAGTGTTCCAAACTGTTGTAATTTGGACTAAGATATTAAACATTTTCAGCTCTGATTGGTTCGAACATTGTTGACCTCAGATTGGTTTAAAACGTGTTTAGTTTTTGGACTGAAATATTGAGCATTGTCAGCTGTGATTGGTTCAAACATGGTCGATCTCAGATCGGATCAAAACATTTATAGTTTGTGGTCTGAAATATTAGGCAATGTTAGCCCTGATCGCTTCAAACATTGTCGATCTCAGATTGGTTCAAAACGTTTGTAGTTTTTGGACTCAAACATTAAGCAATGTTAGCTCTGATTGGTACAAACATTGTCGATCTTAAATTTGTTCAAAAGTTCGAAGTCTTTAGACTGATATATCAAGCATTGTCATCTCAGATTGGTTCAAATATTATCGATATCAGACTATTCGGAAACGTTTGTAGTTTGTTGACTTGAATAATAAGCATTGTCAACTCTGGTTGGTTCAAAGATTGTCTATCTCAGATTGGTTCAAACCGTTTGTAGTTTTTGGGCTGATATATTAAGCATTGTCACTTCTGATTGGTTCAAACGTTGTCGATTTCAGATTGGTTCAAAACGTCTGTAATTTTTAACATGAAATATCAAACATTGTCAGCTCTGATTGGTTCAAACATTGTCGATCTCAGATTGGTTTATATCGATTGTAGTTTTCAGAGTGAAATATTAATCATTGTCAGCTCTGATTGGTTGAAACATTGTCGATCTCAGATTGGTTCAAAAATTTTGTAGTTTCTAAACTGAAATATTAGGCATTGTCAGCTCTGATTGTCCAAACATTGACGATCTCAGATTAGTTCAATTCGTTTGTAGTTTATGGACTAAAATATTAGGTATTCAGAGCTCTGATTGGTTCAAACATCATCCATTTCAGATTGGTGCAAAACGTTTGTAGTTTTGGAACTGAAATATTGGGCGTTGTCAGCTCTGGTTGATTCAAACATTGTCGATCTCAGATTTGTTCAGGACTTTTGTAGTTCGTGAACTAAAACAAAAAGCAATGTCAGCTCTGATTGGTTCGAACATTGTCAATCTCAGATTGGTTTAAAACGTTTGTAGTTTTTGGACTGATTTATTAGGCATTGTCAGCTCTAATTAGTTCAAACATTGTCGATCTCAGATTGGTTTCAAACGTTGGTAGTTTTTGAATCATAATATTAAGTTATGTCAGCTCTTTTTCGTTTGAAAATTGTCGTTTTCAGATTGGTTCCAAATGTTTGTAGTTTTGGACTTAGATATCGAGCATATTCAGCTGTGATTGGTTAGAACATTGTCGATCTTAAATTGGTTCAAATCGTTTGTAGTTTTTAGACTGAAATATTAGGCATTGTCAGCTGTGATTGGTTCAAACTTTGTAGATCTCAGATTGGTTTAAAACCTTTGTAGCTTGTGGACTATAATATTGAGCAATTTCAGCTCTGATTGGTTCAAACTATGTTGATCTCAGATTAGTTCAAAAGGTTTGTAGCTTTTGGAATAATTCATTAAGCATTGTCACCTCTGATTGTTTCAATCGTTGTCGATTCCAGATTGGTTCAAAAGTCTGTAGTTTTCAACATGAATTATTAAGCATTGCCAGCTGTGATTGGTTCGAATATTGTCGATCTAAGATTGGTTTAAAACGTTTGTAGTTTTTGATCTGAAATATTGGGCATTATCAGCTCTGGTTGGTTCAAACATTGTCGATCTCAGATTGGTTCAGGACTTTTGTAGTTCGTGGACTAAAATAATAAGCAATGTCAGCTCTGATTGGTTCCTACATTGTCGATCTCAGATTGGTTCTAAACGTTTGTAGTTTTTTGACTGATTTATAAGGCCTTGTCAGCTCTAATTAGTTCAAAAATTGTCGATCTCAGATTAGTTCTGAACGTTGTTAGTTTTTAGATCGAAATAGTAAGTTATGTCAGTACTTATTTGTTTGAAAATTGTCGTTCTCAGATTGGTTCCAAATGTTTGTAGTTTTGGACTAAGATATCGAGCATATTTAGCTCTGATTTGTTCAAACATCGTCGATCTTAAATTGGTTCAAATAGTTTGTAATTTTTAGACTGAAATATTAAGCATTGTCAGCTCTAATTGGTTCAAATTTTGTCGATCTCCGATCGGTTCGACACGTTTGTAGCTTGTGGACTATAATATTAAGCAATTTCAGCTTTGATTGGTTCAAACTATGTCGATCCCAGATTGCTTCAAGAGGTTTGTAGCTTTTGGACTAATTCATTAAGCATTGTCACCTCTGATTGGTTCGAACGTTGTCGATTTCAGATTGGTTCAAAAGTCTGTAGTTTTCAACATGAATTATGGAGCATTATCAGCTCTGATTGGTTCAAATATTGTCGATCTCAGATTGATTTGAAGTTTTTGTACTGAAATATGAGGTTTTGTCAGCGCTTATTTGTTTGAACATTGTCGGTCTCAGATTTTTTTCCGAAAAGTTGTAGTTTTGAACTATGATATCGAGCATTTCCAGCTCTGATTAGTTCAAACATTGTCGGTCTCAAATTGGTTCAGAACGTTTGTAGATTTTAGGCTGAAATATTGGGCATTGCCAGCTCTGATTAGTTCAAACTTTGTCGATCTCAGATTGGTTCAAAACGATTGTAGTTTTTGGTCTGAAATATTAGGCAAGGTCAGCTCTGATTGTTTCAAACAAACTACAAACGATTTGAACCAATCTGAAATCGACAAAATTTTTGAACCAATCAGAAATGACAATGCTTAAAATATCTGTCCAGAAACTACAAACGTTTTGAACCAATCTGTGATCGACAATGTTTGAACCAATCAGAAGTGAAAACGCTTGATATTTTGGTAGAAAAACTTCAAACGTTTTGAACCAATCTGAGATGGACAATGTGTAAACCAATCAGAGCTGATTATGCTTAACATATCAAACCAAAAACTACAAGCGATTTGAACCTATTTGAGAAGTACAATGTTTGAACCAATGAGAACTGACAATGCCTAATATTTCGATGCACAAACAAAAAACTTTTTGAATCAATCTGAGAGCAAGAATTTTCAAAAGATTCAGAGCTGACAATGCTTATCATTTCACTTCAAAAACTACAAACGATTCGAAACAATCTAAAATCGACAAAATGTTCGAACTAATCGGAGCTGACAATGCTTGAAAAATATCAGTCCAAAACTACAAATTTTTCGAACCAATCTAAGGTCGACAATGTTTGAACCAATTAGAGATGACAATGCTCAATATTTTAGTCGAAAAACAACAAACATTTTTAACCAATTAGAGCTGACAATGCCTAATATTTTAGTCGAAAAACTACAAACGTTTCGAACCATTCTGAGAGGTACAATGTTTGGATCGATAAGAGATGACAATGCCAAATATATTTCAGTACAATAACTACAAGCATTCTCAACCAATCAGAGCAGACAATGCTCAATATTTTAGTCGAAAAACTACAAACGTTTCGAACCAATAAGAGCTGACAATGCTTAATATTTGAGTCAAAAAACTACAAACGTTTTCAATTAATCTCAGAGTGACAATTTCTGCATCGATCAGAGATGATAATGCTTAATATATCAGTACAAAAACTACAAACAATTTGAACCAATCTGAGAAGTACAATGTTCGAATCAATGAGAACTGACAATGCTTAATATTCCAGTGCACAAACAAAAAACGTTTTGAACAAATCTGAAAGCAAGAATGTTCAAAAGATTCAGAGCTGACAATGCTTATTATTTCACGTCAAAAACTACAAACGATTTGAACCAATCTAAAATCGACAAAATTTTCGAAATAATCGGAGGTGACAATGCTTGAAAAATATCAGTTCAATAACAACAAACTTTTCTAACCAATCTGAGGTCTACAATGTTTGAACCAATTAGAGATGACAATGCCTCATATTTAAGTCGGAAAACAACGAACATTTCGAACCAATCTGAGAGGGACAATGTTCGAATCAATCATAGATGACAACGCTCAATATTTCAGTACAAAAACCACAAATATTTTGAACGAATCAGATCTGGTAATGCTGATTATTTTAATCGAAAAACTATAAACGTTTCAAACCAATCTGAGAGGTACAATGTTTAAATCGATCAGAGATGACAACGCCTAATATTTCCGTACAGAAACCACAAACATTTCGAACCAATCAGAGCTGAAAATGCTCAATATTTTAGTCAAAAAACTACAAACGTTTCGAACCAATCTGAGAGGTACAATGTTTTCATCGATCAGAGATGACAATGCCAAATATATTTCAGTACAACAACTACAAACATTTTGAACCAATCAGAGCTGACAATGCTCAATATTTTAGTCGAAAAACTACTAACGTTTTGAACCAATCTGAGAGGTACAATGTTTTGATCGATCAGAGATGACAATGCCAAATATATTTCAGTACAACAACTACAAACATTTTGAATCAATCAGA
Source organism: Atriophallophorus winterbourni (assembly GCA_013407085.1). Lineage (NCBI taxonomy): Eukaryota > Metazoa > Platyhelminthes > Trematoda > Plagiorchiida > Microphallidae > Atriophallophorus > Atriophallophorus winterbourni. Next base: position 4,197 of record JACCGJ010016083.1, on the reverse strand, counting down.
GCTAACAATGGTTAATATTTGAGTCGACAAACTAAAAACGTTTTGAATCAATCTCAGAGTGACAATTTTTGAATCGATCAGAGATGATAATGCTTAATATATCAGTTCAAAAACTACAAACGATTCGAACTTATCTGAGAAGTACAATGTTTGAAACAATGAGAACTGACAATGCTCAATATTTCAGTGCACAAACAGGAAACATTTTGAACCAATCTGTGAGGAAGAATGTTCGAAAGATTCAGAGCTGACAATGCTTATTATTTCACTTCAAAAACTACAAACGTTTTGAACCAATCTAAAATCGACAAAATTTTCGAACTTATCGGAGCTGACAATGCTTGAAAAATATAAGTCCAAAAACTACAAACTTTTCGAACTAATCTGATGTCGACAATGTTTGAACCAATTAGATAAGACAATGCCTTATATTTTAGTCAAAAACCAACAAACATTTCGAACCAATATAAGAGGGAAAATGTTTGAATCAATCATAGATGACAACGCTCAATATTTCAGTACAAAAACCACAAACATTTTAAACGAATCAGATCTGATAATGCTTGATATTTCAGTCGAAAAACTATAAACGTTTTACACCGATCTGAGAGGTACAATGTTTAAATCGATCAGAGATGACAATGCCTAATATTACCGTACAAGAACCACAAACATTTGGAACCAATCAGAGCTCAAAATGCTTAACATTTAAGTCAAAAAACTAAAAACGTTTTGAACCATCCTGAGAGGTACAATGTTTGGATCAATCAGAGATGACAATGCCAAATATATTTCAGTACAACAACAAAACATTTTGAACCAATCAGAGCTGACAATGCCTATTATTTGAGTCGAAAAACCACAAACGTTTTAAATCAATCTCAGAGTGACAATGTTTGAATCGATCAGAGATGACAATGCTTAATATATCAGTTCAAAAACTACAGACGATTTGAACTAATCTGAGAATTACAATTTTTGAAACAATGAGAACTGACAATGCTCAATATTTCAGTGCACAAACAAGAAACATTTTGATCCAATCTGAGAGCAAGAATGTTCAGAAGATTCAGAGCTGACAATGCTTTTTATTTCACTTCAAAAACTACAAACGATTTGAACCAATCTAAAATCAACAAAATGTTCGAACTAATCGGAGCTGACAATGCTTGAAAAATATCAGTCCAAAAACTACAAATTTTTCGAACCAATCTGAGGTCGACAATGTTTGAACCAATTAGAGATGACAATGCCCAATATTTTAGTCGAAAAACAACAAACATTTTTAACCAATTAGAGCTGACAATGCCTAATATTTTAGTCGAAAAACTACAAACGTTTTGAACCATTCTGAGAGGTACAATGTTTGGATCGATAAGAGATGACAATGCTAAATATATTTCAGTACAATAACTACAAGCATTCTCAACCAATCAGAGCAGACAATGCTCAATATTTTAGTCGAAAAACTACAAACGTTTCGAACCAATAAGAGCTGACAATGCTTAATATTTGAGTCAAAAAACTACAAACGTTTTCAATCAATCTCAGAGTGACAATTTCTGCATCGATCAGAGATGATAATGCTTAATATATCAGTACAAAAACTACAAACGATTTGAACCAATCTGAGAAGTACAATGTTCGAATCAATGAGAACTGACAATGCTTAATATTCCAGTGCACAAACAAAAAACGTTTTGAACCAATCTGAGAGCAAGAATGTTGAAAAGATTCAGAGCTGACAATGCTTATTATTTCACTTCAAAAACTACAAACGATTTGAACCAATCTAAAATCGACAAAATTTTCGAAATAATCGGAGGTGACAATGCTTGAAAAATATCAGTCTAAAAACAACAAACTTTTCGAACCAATCTGATGTCGACAATGTTTGAACCAATTGGAGATGACAATGCCTTATATTTTAGTCGGAAAACAACAAACATTTCGAACCAATCTAAGAGGGACAATGTTCGAATCAATCGAAGATGACAAGGCTTAATATTTCAGTACAAAAACCACAAACATTTTGGACGAATCAGATCTGGTAATGCTTGATATTTCAATCGAAAAACTACAAACGTTTAGATTCAATCTCAGACTGACAATGTTTGAATCGATCAGAGATGACAATGCCTAATATTACCGTACAAAAACCACAAACATTTCGAACCAATTAGAGCTCAAAATGCCTAACATTTAAGTCAAAAAACTAAAAACGTTTTGAACCATCCTGAGAGGTATAATGTTTGGATCAATCAGAGATGACAATGCCAAATATATTTCAGTACAACAACAAAACATTTTGAACCAATCAGAGCTGACAATGCTCAATATATTAGTCGAAAAACTACCAACGTTTTGGACCAATAAGAGCTCACAATGCTTGATATTTGAGTCGAAAAACTACAAACGTCTTGAATCAATCTCAGAGTGACAATTTTTGAATCGATCAGAGATGTCAATGCTTAATATATCAGTTCAAAAACTGCCAGCGATTTGAACCAATCTCAAAAGTACAATATTTGAAACAATGAGAACTAACAATGCTTGATATTTCAGTGCACAAACAAAAAACGTTTTGAACCTATCTCAGAGCAAGGATGTTCAAAAGATTCAGAGCTCACAATGCTTGTTACTTTACTTCCGAAACTACAAACGATTTGAACCAATCTAAAATCGACAACATTTTCGAACTAAACAGAGCTGACAATGATTTAAAAATATCAGTCCAAAAATACAAAATTTTCGAACCAATCTGAGGTCGACAATGTTTGATCCAATGAAAGATGATAACGCGTTATATATAAGTCGGAAACAACAAACATTTCTAACAAAACTGAGAGGGACAATGTTTGAATCAATCATAGATGTCAACGCTTAATATTTCAGTACAAAAACTACAAACATCGTGAACGAATCAGATCTGATAATGCTTTATATTTTAGTCGAAAAACTGTAAACGTTTTAAACCAATCTGAGAGGTACAATGTTTAAATCGATCAGAGATGACAATGCCTAATATTTCCGTACAAAAACCACAAATAATTCGAACCAATCAGAGCTGACAATTTTTAATATTTTAATCGAATAACTACAAACGTTTTAAACCAATCTGAGAGGTACAATGTTTGGATCGATCAGAGATAACAATGCCTAATATTTAAGTAGAAAACTACAAACGTTTTGTACCAATCAGAGCTGACAATGCTTAATATTTCAGTCAAAAAAACTACAATCGTTTTGAACCAATCTGATAGGTACATTGTATGACTCAATCAGAGATGACAATGCTCAATTTTTCACTACAAACACTACGGACTGTTGGAATCAATTAGAGCTGACAATGCTCAATATTTTAGTCGACAAACTACAAACGTTTTAAACCAATCTAAGAGATATAATGTTTGAATCTATCAGAGATGACGAGGCCTCATTATTCCGTAGAAAAACCACAAACATTTTGAACCAATTAGAGCTGACAATGCTTAATATTTTAGTCGAAAAACTACAAACGTTTTAAACCATTCTGAGAGGTACAATGTTTGGATCGATGAGAGATGACAATGTTTATTATGTTTCAGTACAAAAACTACAAACATACTGCTCCAATCAGAGCTGACAATGCTCAATATTTTAGTCAAAAAACTACAAACGTTTTAAACCAATTAGTGCTGACAATGCTTAATATTTGAGTCGAGAAACTACAAACGTTTTAAACCAATCTGAGAGATATAATGTTTGAATTTATCAGCAATGACAACGTTTGATATTTCAGTACAAAAACCACAAACATTTTGAACGAATCAGATCTGGTAATGCTCAATATGTTAGTCGAAAAACTATAAAAGTTTTAAACCAATCTGAGAGGTACAATGTTTGAATCGATCAGAGATGACAATGCCTGATATTTCCGTAGACAAACAACAAACACTTTGAACCAATTAGAATTGACAATGCTGAATACTTTAGTGGAGGAACTACAAACGTTTAAAACCATTCTGAGAGGTACAATGTTTGGATCGATCAGAGATGACAATTCCAAATATATTTCGATACAAAAACTACAATTATACTGAACCAATCAGAGCTGACAATGCTCAATATTTTAGTCGAAAAAACTACAAACGTTTTAAACCAATGAGAGCTGACAATGCTTAATATTTGAGTCGAAAAACTACAAACGTTTTGAAT